>VWZP01005025.1:1536795-1716371 GCA_013396995.1 Dicaeum eximium
GGCGAGCTCGGCTCGGCACTCTCGGCACTCCCAGCACAACTTCCCGGCGCGGCCACAAGTGCCCGGCCCGCGGCGCCTGCGCACCCGGGGCCCGGCCGGGCGGGCGGGGCCGCTCCGTGTGCCCGGGCCGGGACCGCCTGTGGGCACAAACAGCGCCCGCCGTCGCGTGTTCGTGATGGGGACTGAGAGAGGAGGCTGCTTTCACACCAAGGTGGCGAGTGTTGGCGATAATATCCACTGGGTTCCAAGTTTGGAGGTTATTTTGAGATGCAATGAATGAAGTTCCTAACTTAGTTCTTGCTAGCAGTTTGAGTAGTTGGCTGTAGCTTGGAGGATCAGTTTACTAGTCGTGGTTCATTGCAGAAAGTGCGGAGAACGGCAGGGAAGCCTGGAGCATGGGGCGACATCAGGTACTGCGAGGTGCAGCATGTTCTCTGTAGGCAGGATAGCGGCAGGAGCTCCTGCTGTGCCTGGGAATGACCGGGGCAGGGATGGGCTGTTACACTCGGGGCATTTGCGGGAGCTGCAAGTAAAGACACAGGCCCTGTTCAGTAGGTATTGCCCACTGACATGAGGAAATCCTAATTCCACAGCGCCAGAGTGAGGCTTGAAGGGCCGGTCACTCGTGCTCAAGAAGAGGTGGATTAGAAGCAGCTGGGGTGGAGGCAGGAGGAGTAGGGAGATCTGTTAAGATCAGGAGAGCATCACCTGCGTTCAGCAGGCTGAAACTCCGGACGAGGTTAGCAAACTCAGACGGGCTGGAAGAGCCTTCAGAGTGAGAAGACCAAGGAAACTCCTAACAAAAAGAGGAAGATGGAAACAAGCTTTTTAGCAGGGCTTGTTGCAATAGGACTGGGGGAATGGTTTTAACCTAAGAGAGGGTTGTTTAGAGATGAAAGGAAGACGTTTTTTACACTGAAGGTGGTAAAAGCCTGGAACAGGTTAACCAGAGAGGTGGGAGATGCCCCACCCCTGGAAACATTCAAGGTCAGATTGGATTTGGGGGTCTGGACAACCTGGCCAAGTGGGAGGTGTCCCTGCTCGGCAGGGCTTGGACTAGCTGACCTTCACAGGTCCCTTCCAACCCAAACCATTCAGTGATTTCATAACATGTCAGGACAGAACTATGGTTATAATTTGTGGAAGTATTTTTCTGACACGGTTGCCCAGCACAGTCACGTTTCCTCGGAACACTGCATTGGCTGGCACAACGTGTTTGCTGCAGTTCACAATAATTAACACTTTATCAGATCCAGGTCCTGCAATTATCTTATTTTGTGGGGATTTAGGTCTGTGTCTTTAGGAAAACAGTGGAATCGTGTAGAAAACTGTATACTACCGAAATATTTTTATGAAAGTGAGAAAATGTTAAGAGGAAATGCTCTAGGGCAGATGTTTTAGAGCCTCAGGGCTATGATTTAGCGATTCTCCCAGTTACTTAGGTGATACTCACTTGTGTAGAAGGCGTGGTTGATTCTGTTTGCAGGTAGCTGGAAGCTTTCTGCCTCAGCACAGACACAACTTCTGTTTTCTTAAGTGGAATGAAGATCAGTAAATGGAAAAAAAGGATATTTATGGAGTAACTTCTGTCATAACAGATTATCATGAAACTCATTCTCAAAGAATGCTTCAATCAAAAAGAAAGTTAGAAAGCCCACCTGGCATTTGCTGTGGTCACATAGAGGGACCAACATGTCATTGAGTCAAATGAGACCTCGAACTTCACAGGTGAGAGTTTTTGTACTTTTCCACAAAGATTTTTTAGATTTCACAAACAAAAAATAAAAATACATTTAAATAAGGTTCTAGAATACCTGAGAGGAAAAAAAGATGTGCTTTTAAAATAGTATATATAGAAAGAATTACTTTCTAGTTAATATTAAGTAACTCAACACTTGCAGAAATATTTCATACAGCTTATTTGTGTGGCTTTTAGGTAAAGGGAAGTGTATCATCCTTGACAATACTATCTCATTTTTACTAAAAATATCAAGACCTGGAAGTTAGCAGTGCAACAACTACCACAGGTCAAAACACAGCCCAAGTGAACCTTGCTCAGAGCCAGCTTGGTTATTCTTTTTGCAGACATTAGCAGGAGCATTTTTGTGTTTCCAAGGTAGCTAATACTATTAACAGCAGTCAGAAATATTTTGAATTTTTTTTTTCTTGATGACACGATCAAGTTGTGGTGGTATTTGAATCAAGCTTTCAGGGCTTTGCATTTTTAATGAGATGAACAAAGGTAGGATTCCAGCTGAGGGATTCTTGTAGTCATGATGCTCTCCAGAGTATCAACTGTTTTTGGTAAGATCTCTCCATTGCTGTCACAGTGATACACAGTGGTAGCGCAGGCTCTCTATTATCTCCATATCCCCAAGTTTCCATTGAGGAGCTTGTTCTAATGTGACTTATTTTGATGCTGTCAGCTGGCATTCAGTCACAAATTACTCTGCTGTCACTGCTCTCTCAGTCTAGTCATCGCTGTGAGACAGGGCCTCACTGTTCTAGTCCCTGTGCTGATAGCAAAGGAACCATTCCTGCCTGCACAAATTGGAAGTCCAACTAAACAAACAAAGCGTGTAGGAAAAGGATGATAATACATTTACATCTGTTCTTTTTTTCTAGCTGGTGGAGCTTCATGTTTTTTATGTCCCAGCAGAAGTGTGGAACTTCAAGCTGAATACAGTTCCTGTAGCACTTACTAGCAAATTTGTCTCAGCTGGATTTATAAGGTGGGTGTAGTTTTAGGTTTCATGAACATGGTAGGTCCTTCACACTGTCCTTCACTCTTTTAGTCCAACTGTTGCTCTAGAGAGTACAATAACATCTGCCAGCAGAAACTTGTTGTCTAATTAAGTTTCTGGAGTGTAAGTGGTGACCATAACTAGCATTATGTTAATTTGTACTGTGTCAGGCTTAACTCCCTTGCAGCCCGTGGTGTAGACCATTGAAAAGCACTTCCAGAGCAGTGCTAGTATTTCTGCAGAATTATTTATATTGTAAAATCATATCTTAGATTCTTTCTGTCCCCTTGAGCCTGATTATCAAAAGCTGGAATCCTTTTGGGCAATGGGACAGATTCAAGACAGTGGCTTGATGAAGCCAGGATAGACTGTCAGTTCCCAGGAACAGGGATATGATGATCTGAGCTCTCTTAGTCCAGAGAAAGAGCTGAAGCCTTGTTTCTCAAGGGGAAGCATTACAACCCATGAACCAGCAGCATTTCCTCTTTCTTCTTGAGCAGTGAAAGGCTGTGGACAGCACCATGTACTGTGTGTGCTCTCAGGTAGCTGTTTAAAGGACTTAGTGAAAGAATACCCTGGTTCCCAGTCCTAGGCTCAAACCTGGCACAGGGAGTTGCATTTTTAATCTGTCTTAACCTTGAAAGTTTCTTTTATACTCCTAAACACTATGCTCACAAAATCTAGTATCCAGTGTGGTGAGAAGCTGTAGAAAAATCAAATAATGTAAAGATGTGTATTGAAACTAAGCTTTTACATGCACCTTGTCAACATCTGTGCAAAACCTGTCAATTCAGCTAAAACTGCAGGGAATAGAGGTTTTAATTAATTTAAATTGAGTCTCATATTATCCACTTATGACAATACACAGTGCAGCTGAAAAGACTGACAGCAGTCAGGTATAAGCATGTAGGGCAGAATGTATTAATTCTCACAGCTGCTTTTGTTGAAAGGCTGCTCAAAACCAGAGAAAATAAGTGCATATACCCATTTTGTTTGCTGTTCTAGTCTGCAGCAGAGGTGCAGAATACTTGTCTGAAGTGGTAATTTCACTTAATGTCATCAACATCTGCCCCTGCCCTATAATTTCTAGTGTAAACTTATTTCACTGAGGCATCAAATTAAATTATGATCCTCACTGATTTCAGTGGGTTTATATCTGCCTGGGTATTGTTGCTTGCTAATGACTCTTAGATAACTGCTAATTAATTATTCTATGGGTACCATGCAATGCTGCAGTACACTAGCATTAACAATAACTAGTACCTGGCCAGTGAATCACTGTCTTTAAAAACAAAAAGTATTTTTAAAATCTTTTATTGTAATCCAAGAGAGGGAATGGCAGCCTTACGGGTACTCCTGTGGCTTGGATGCTGTTGATAGCTCTGTTGTTCAGTCAGCCTGACAATCCTAGTGCTGTCTGAGTCAGTTTTACCAAGGATTCCTAGGTCAAAGTACAGGCCACTTCCATTAGCTGTGAAATTAGAGGAAAATATAAGGGTGTAATTGTCTATGGCCCTGAGTTCTTGTTCCCATGAACCTGATTTCTTAGCCTCTGTGAGCTTTTTTTTAAATTCTGCATTCCTCACCACAGAAGCCAAACTTTTTATTATTTCTAGATGAGATGGCTGCAATGAACTCTAGTTTGCATAACTTTTAAAGGGACACCCTGAAGCAAGTGACTTGTATATGACTGTTTTCTGCCAGCCAGTGGCAGCAAGGGACAGACTAATATTATTGCATTCTCCTAGCAGCTGCACTGGCAAATAATTTTTAGGTAAATTTCTGCCCTGTATCTCAGTATCTGGACACCTAGATACTTTCCCCCCATTATGCATTGTACATGTGTCCACTCTGCAGACTTTGGTCTCCTCTGCTGCATGCCTGTGCTCCAGGGCAGTTTTATGGTCTTGAGGAGGGTCCTCTAAGTCCAAGGTATTTGAAATAATACAAGGCAAGCATTGTAGCCCTCTGAAGTATACTGTTCATGAGATGAAAATGGCAGTGTTTTTACTGCTTACTTGAGGTGTGAACTGAGGGCCTATAGGGCTGCTTGCAAGTGCAGACAAAGCTTAACAGGTTAATGTTGAAGAGCCATTCAAATGTAAGACCTGGCCGGTTCTTGTCTGTGTTTGCTGAGAATGGCATGTGCTCTCCCCCAAGCTGTGTCTGTGCATTGCTTGAGGAATGAGAGCTCCCTGGGCCAAAATTACCCCACCACTTAATCAGTCTGGGTGATTAACAGTCTCAGGCCTGCATTTTTTCCCTGGTTTCTTATAGGGCAGCATAGAACAATTAGAATTGCTTATGCTGTTTTGCAGAGCTTTGGTATGCCTCTGGCACATTTGGATTTATTGTGCAGAGATGCTTTTTATTCTGTAGCGATTTTTCTACTGAGCTCATTACCTAAATATTGGAATACTTTCAAGTATCCAGTTTTAAATACATTAAATGATGTGATTCATATTTGTGTCTGCATTCTCATCCTCAAATTGTGGTGGAAATGTTCACACTGCAGTGTTTGGTTTTTATTTAAAATACGTTTGCATGCACGCATGCACACACCCAACTGTGAATTGTGTTGGAGAAGACAAAAGCAAAGAAATGTGCCTGCTGCTTCGAGTGGACAGTGATGAAGGCTCCTCTGGCCCTGGGTGCTTGAAGGGAATGTTCAACAGTCCTGGTCCAGCCCCATGAAACTGTGCCACTTGTATGGAAGTGCATGACTGTAGCTTCCAGTGGTGTTGTTGTTCATCTGCAGATGGGCAACAGCATTCTGAAGAAGTAAATTTCTTATTTTGCCTGCTTCCATATCCTCCCTTTGTGTGAGGCTGGTACAATGTGAGTCTTGCTGGTTAATTAATGTTGGGGCAGCCCTTTCAGTGCAGTGTTCTGAGTCTCTCTGGCCTATCTGTCACTGGGTTCAGTTCTAGGACACAGTTCCCAGTTTTGGTCATTCTGTCTGTGCAAGCCAGCACGTACAGACCATTATCTTCCCCCTCCTACTAACTAGCCATCATTATTTGATCTTACAGATGTATTAATGAATGACAACATTCCAGGGTGTCTCCTCACATCACATTAAGAGTGCTGCGGGAGAGGCTTGGAGAGTACCTGGGTGGAGTGACACTTGCAGATAAATTCAGATTTTTAAAATGCATTGGGAAAAAACTAGCAGTGGTAAGTTAATTTTTTTTCTTTAGTGCTGCAAAGAGCAGAGATTTCATTCCTGCAGATGAGATAATATCACATAAAGTAGAGATACTTTAGGAGCACTGTTAGCATTTCTTTTAAACATGCTGCAGGTTAAGCTCTTGTCAGAGCACATCTACTTCCCAAGTGCAAAGGCAAAGCTGGACAGTTGTATTAGAAATACCCTTTAAAGCAACAGGTGTAATTAGTTGCCATCCTGTGAAAATATAATGGTTTTGATAAGTCCATGGATTAAATATGATAAATCTGGTTGCATTAAAAAAAAAAACCCAAACCCATAAGGCCATTACTACCTGTACATGGTTGGGAATAATTCAGTTTATAAATTTGCAATGGAAGCTCAGTCAGAGTTCCTCTAATGGCTCCTGCTGTGACCTGCCCAAAAGCATTTAAGAGATAATTCTCTGAATGAAAACTTCTGTGGATGTTCCACTGTTCAGTCCAATAATACAGCCTGAGACGTAAGTAATAAAACCCCTACATGTGTGAATTGTAACTGTTCCTCACATTGATTCTACATATATGTCTTACAAAGTATAGCTAAAGATTAAATAAACTTCAAGATAAGTCCAACTGAAAGTTTGTTCACGTAATACGCAAAGATTTAAGTTGTTTATGTAAGTATAGAGTAGTTTTTCCATGTCTCATTTCACCTCTTTCTCATGGATTTGGAAATTAACTGCAAGCAGGAAATTTGGTGCCATTCATTATTTTATTTCTAGTTAAATTATCACTAAAATCACTTTTACAGACTAGAATAAATACTGAGTAATATGCAAAAACTAGGTGGAAAAACATGAAAAGAAACTTAAGAGCCTGTGATACAATCTAAATTGGAAAGTATGCATATGTTTTCAATGAACTGAGGTATTTTTAACCCAATGATAATAAGTAAGGTGGTTAATTTTCTTCCCCACATAGTTTGGAGATAAATGGAGATGTTTCCCAGCCTTTATAATGTCAGCAAATGAATAAAATATTTTATGTTAATAGAGAATTAAAGATACTGGTAACATACATGAAGATTTATAGAGACAAATGAAAGACACAGTTTTACTTTGAGGTATTTACTGTTGCTTGGTGTTTAACTTTATAACAAAATGTAAAGCAATAAACCAACTGCTTTATTTGTTGTTAAGGGTCATGGTAACCTCACTGAATTACATCTCCATGGTCAAATATTTGTTGAGTGTTCTCTCCCCTTAGTCTTCTGTTTCACAACTCTGACAATGTAAGCAGAACTAAGAGCTGTGCCCTACTTGCAAGCAAGGGTCTTTTAAATGAAAATATAAACATAAGCTAAAATAAAGTTCATTTGATCTTCCCTTTTTGCATATAACCTGTGTTTAATTCAATATAATTATTTGAATGTAAGCTCAGATTTCTTTTCCTTATATTTGTCATGGATTAAGATTACCCAGCTTTTCCCAACAGAAACCTGCATAAAGTGAACAATTTTTGGAAAGTATACAAAGCAGGCATCAGGTAGAAAATCTGGAAGTGCCCAATCCTATGGAATGGGGTGAGAAAGAACCTGTTCCAGTTTTGCACACAAACAATAAGCAAGACAACAACAACAGGATTCCAGAAAAACAGTTTGAAAAAAAAGGTAAGGTTAACCAGTTTTGTGAAGGAGGGTGATGAATGAGAAGAAAAATAAATATGATGGTTAACATTTACAATAAAATAATATCTCTTTGTCATATTATCAATTATTATGCAGATCAAAGTGGATCTGATGGATCTCTCTTCACACCAAGTCATTCAAATCCTGCAGATCAGGAGTCTGGAAAGTGTGACCTGGTATTACAGACCTCTGAGCAGAATCATCTCAGCCAAGATCAAGAAGACTGCAATGCTTCTAAGTGGAATGACAAAGCCAAAGGAACTGCTCTTACTCATGTAAACCACAGTGATGAACAAGGCCACGGTAACCAAAGACCCCAAAATCACATTAAATATCAAAAGGGTACACATGTTTGTTATTGTCTTTTTGCTAAAGCAACTGTTCTAGAAAGTCACCAAAGTAAAGATAAATTTTAAGAAATCTGTAATTAAAGCATAAGTTGGAATAGCACTATCAGAACAACATTCCATTTTTTTTTTAAATAATGATGATATCTTTCAAGGAAATGTAGTTTTACCTTATGAGTTCTTCATTAGCACTGTGTGCTGATATAGAGAAACACTTTACTATAGTTGATACATTTGTCTAATCACCAGAATTAGTCAGCTATAAATTCTAATAACAAAAATACCTTTTTTTTTCCTTGCTTTCTTTCCTTTGTTATTCATGGAACATTTCCAAATCCTAGAGATAACACCACTTGTTGTGTTGATTCACTGAATTTCCAATACAGGTTGGAAAGTCCAGTCACTGGCAGTCAAACCACCTGATTTTTACAAGTGTAATCTCTGTATTTTTGTCATCACTATCCTGTCACAAAACTAGCAAAGATGGAAAATAACGGGCACAAAAAAGATACCAAATTCAAAAGAGACAGAACACAGGATGCTGAAATTCTTAAAATAATGGAAGACCAAACTACAGATTATGTCCACAAAAAACAAAGGTTAGCAAATAATGCATCTTCTAGAATAATGGATAATATTAATTGACTGGTCCAAACTTATTTTGTAGACTTCAAATAAATGAAAGAAAAGGAGGGGAAAAACGTTTTGGCCAATGAACTTTCACTTGTTTTTTTGATTTTATATTAGCTGGCAACAAAACAGAGCTAAGAAGACTAGAGTTGTTCTTGGTGAAAAACTGGATAATCAGGTATGATTTTCAAGGTAACATTCCTAGTAAACTTGAGCAATAAATACAGTCCTCCACCTAGAAACAGTCCAATTTTGTAAGACTGGTGACTCATTACAAATGTCAAAGATTTGAGAATAATTGAGAACAATTAATTTATTCACTGCTATTTAGCATATTTTCTAATGAATATCAACTGTATTTCTAAACAATTAAAACCTGCAATTAGAAATTTTAGTTGTGTCTTTTGACTCTACAGGCAGAGGAAAACAAGCAAAATCATCTTACTTGTCCAAAAGAGTGTATTTCAGCTCCTAGTCCATCTTTTTTGGCACTTACTGTAAATCCGGCTCAAGTTCCTGTAATTCAGGCAGCAAGTACATGATTCCAAGAAATTGCAAGGAAGTGAACATTTTATCAAGACTGAAGAGTCAATGAAGACAAAACTACCTACACTATACATGCATTAACTCACTAATTCACTAATTAACTCACTAAGTATTGTTACAAATTTTAATTTATGAATAGAAAATTCCATGTATTTATGATTGCATGGGCTGTCCTAGAGCTTGGCAGGTTCCCAGCAGTAGAAAACCCAATTGTCAAGTTGTGGACAGAAGGAGAAAAGGAGGGAGATCAGATGAAATACTGCAGGCTCAAGTGAGAATGTAGCAAAGAAAATCACAAGTAGTGTTGCTGAGGAAGAGGATAGTGAGAAGTTAAGTGTTGGACCTATTGTTGCAGACTAGTGGAAGTCTGAGATATTGTCCTGCCAGCTGGAGTTTAGGGCAAGATTTCTCTACAGTTTATATTGCAATGTATTTTAAGCAGGAAATAGTCTTTTTGAGGCTTTTTTGGCTTCATTGGCAAGAGTTTCCAATGCATGGAGTGAATATATTTCTTGATTACATCGTTTTAGTGATATATTGTCTAAACATATAGAAAGATGTGTTTGCATGTGTGTGTGAATGCCTGGGTGCATGCTGGATTTCTCCCTTTTTCTAAAGCACCAGCCATTCTGAAAAGTTAGATTAAAATGAAACCTGATTGAAATGAAATAGTTTCTACTGCTTGTTCTGACAGAGCTTTTGGCATTATTTGTGATGAATACATTACAAAAGTCTTGACTGATCCTTTGTACTTAAGAGTATTCAAATGCTTGCTAAATATAATTGTAATATCTTTAGAAAACAAGATAGTAGAACAATTGCAACAAATGAAGGAAGACAGAAGGGACGTGGAAAAAACTAGAGAGAGAGGCCTTACATGAAGGGGATATGCACAAGGCAACATTCCTACAGCAGTTCTGCAGTGGCCAGCACCCAGAGAAGGGAGCCAGGATTTACTGAGCTGTGGGCTGTGCTCCCCACGCCTCGTGAGCGACGTGCAGCCAGGCAGGCATCAGTCAGGTGGGAAGGCAGGGAGCTGCAAAGAGGTGGTTAAAGGATTGTTTCTGAGTGGTGAAGTAACACCCAGTGAGGGAACAGATGCACTAATGCTGCACTTCGAGTTTTGTTGTTTCACACAGAATTACACAATCATCTGGATTGCTACAGTGCAGCATGAACTCGATCAGCTGAGGAGGAAGCTAGATGATACAAAAATGAGACTCCTAATAGAAATTAAGGTACTCTGCCTTTTGATTAGAACAGTCAAAATGTGGCACTGTATAGAAAAAAATTAGAACTTCTCAATTTTTAGATGATGTAAATATCTGCTAAACAGGTCTTGTTTTATGCTGTTAGTTTTAAGGTGTTAGGTGTTGTGACTTTAGCATTTGAGCTAAATTACCCCAGAACACCAGGTTATCAGATGATTTGGAATGTATGGCATTCAAACAACTTAGATACTCAATGTACTATGTAAGCTAAGGTTCACAATCTTGTTCATACAATTCCCATTTCATTCAAAAGATAATTGAAGAAATACACCTGATGTAGTGAGGCACTGAGCAGGAATAAATAGACCATGGCTAAAGAAAAAAAATGGTATAAAGAACTGCCCCCACAAAAAAAATAAAGGGCTGTCTAAGCAGATGGCAGACCTCTTCATCTGCTTTATTCCATATTAATGTTGCCTACAACTCTTTTTGGAAGGAAGAGGTATAGTAGTATAGGCCTTCACACTGGACAGCTTTCCACCTCTGAAAGCTTGGAATAGGAATGTTCTACATCACAGAGATTTTCCATACTCCTGTTTACTGGGTACTGCAAGGTGGTTGTAATCATTATGATTCCTCCATTGTCTAGCAAGAAGCAGAAAGAACAATTAATTTTGTAGTTGTCTCAAAAACATCAAGGCAAAGTACAGAACAAAGTATTGCTAGAACACGTAAAATTTCAAAGATGAAAGATGTATCCTGTATTCAGCCATCCTGTATAAAATTCAGTCTTAGTTATATAAACCTATACGCATGTCAGCTCCAAAAAAAGCTTCCTTAAATTGCCATTCCTTAAATGATGGGTTCTTTTGTAGATGAGAAAGCAGGCAGCATCTGATTTACGAGCACTGAGAGTGGAACTGACACAGAAGAAGACTCATTTAGCTTTAATTCTCCAGTCCAGAAAATCAGGAATTTAAGATCACATGACTAACATCTGTGAAGTCTACAGCAACTCTCTAGTGTATGTAGAAGAGAATTTCAGAGCATTTGTTTTTATATTCTTGAAGTTATTTTGTAAAAAGACATTAACTATATAAATGTTGTGGAATTTGTATGCTAGGCTACTGAGGCAATGCAGCTCATTTCTTTTTAAATCTCACTAACTGTAAGATTAGTCAGCTACTTAAACATAGAGTTTAAGCTAGTAACATGTCTAAAACTAAGCTGTTATTTTTAAAGTGCAAATTAGTTAATTGTGTAACTTCCTAGTGGTATGCTGATGTTCTTTGATTAACTAAATAGCTACTAAGAAATAAACCTAAAATCTGTAACCTCCTGTTCTCATTTTCAGGCTCACACATTCCATTTTTTAGAAATTATTAATATACAGTTTCTGTAGAACTACAGCAACAGTCATCCTTTATTTGGCTATTTACTGGAGTATGTTTTTGCCATTATAAATGTGCCTATCTATAAATTACCAATGTATCGTTACTGTATTATTATTACCAAGATCTCAGATAATCTCACTTTATTCCATATCTATCTGATTTTGTTCCCTCTCTTATTAGGAAAGGCACACAGACATTAACTGGCTTCTGCAGTTTGAAAGCTGGCCTGAAAGCTTTCTCTTGGACCAGTATAAAGATGATCCTGATCCAATTTACACTCTTGCATATTCTGCCTTTCCTTAATTCCAAGGTCATGCATGTCCTGAGATTAACAATTCTCTGAAAGAGAAATCAGAAACCTCTTCATAGAAATTTTTTCTAGCTCTGCTGTTTGCTTCTTTGCAAACCAGATGTTATTATATTAAGCAGAAGAATAACACACTAGGAATTAACCTCAGCTAAAAAGCTGTCAAGGCTGTATTTATTACTGGAAGTGAAACACTCATGGGAAATAAGTTACAGGATAAGAAAATTATGCAGCTCTCAAAAGAACTAACGTAAAAATGTCTTGAGTCAAACCACCCATTATCCAATTTATTTTCTTAAAGGTAGGACTTAACAAAGATTTTAGTTCTAAAGGATTAAATAAATTATTAAAACTACACCCACTTTTGCTTAATTCAGGGTTGAAGCTCACATTCTCTATTTAAGAATTGTGTCTTATTTAAGGCTACTAGCAACTGGAAAATCAGAACCTAAATTTAAAATATAGTATTATCAATTCATGATTCTTGACTGCTACAGGAAAGAGAGTTTTATTATTAAATCATCTGGCCCTCAGAATTTTGCAGGTCAGATATTCATACCAGTAGAATCTCAATTCAGCAAATATCCATCTCACAGTATTTAAGCCTTTCAGTAATAATAAATGTTCTGAAGTACATATGTGTGTGTATATATATAAAATATATATAAAATGTAGCAGTTTCTCTTAAGACATATATAGTGGTGTTCCAGTGAAAAGCCTTCTGATTTGTCAAGGGAATTTTTTAATTTCTGCAAGAGCAGTAGGCTTCACCTTCTGTTTTCCATCACCTTAGCAACCAAAAAAACCCAACCAATCAAACAAAAAAATCCCAACCCTGCCCCCCCCCCCCCCCCAAACCAAAAAACCCACCAAACCCACAACTGACTACATCTACCTAATTAAATAAATTTTTTAATTAATGGAGTCACTTAAGCAGGGCCCAGTTGCACTTTAATCTGGTTGTGAAACAGTTCTGAGAAGCAGACAAGCAGTGTGGGCTGTAAACTGTAGAACAAGTAAAGCACAGATAGGGAATGTTGTTTACAAGCCTTACCAAGAACAGCATTTTATTCAACAAAAAAATCCTGTAAACACCAGTCAATCCTTACATCACTGTGGGTATTTTAAAAGTTATAAACTTCTTTAGGCAAATGACTTTATGAGAATATGAACTACAAAGAAAACATAATCTCTTGTTATCTCAGAGACAACATCCCATAAAAAAAACCCAGACTACTGAATGAATCTTATGGTGTGTGGAAAAATAGATATGCAGTTCATTAAATAAGCTCCTGAATTCTATTTTTCAGGAAGTAAAGAGCTTGAAATGGAAGGGAACATTGTCCAAGCCCTCTTCATATTAATGCTTCTTCTTTAAGCTAAGGTCAGAGATTTTTGGCTTTTGAAACTAAGGAATTTCTGTGATACATAAGCACAGTGAAACTGGAGTTTATTGAATATTCCTTTCTAACAACAAGTTTGATATAAATCTTTACAGCAACTACTTCATGCTATGTAATTTCTTCAGTCCATAAAAATCTTTTAATCTAGAAGAGTAACCAAGATGCATATAATCAGCAGTCTGTCTCTCCAGTATTCTGTTTAATCTGATTCTAGAGTGACTTAGCTAAAATATTGGTTGGGCTGGGAAGTCAGAAGGCCGAGACTGCACCATGTAACATAGGAATAAATATTTGCTGCACCTGGCAGCTTTAGGAAAGCATCATTATGAGTCTGTCCCTATAAATCCCTCAATTGGTCTTGTTAGCAGATACACACTGGGTTCATTAACTAACTTACAGTAACTGTGAAAAATTAAAAATATCAGCAGTCTTAAAAAAACCTATGATGCAAGGATTTTTGTTCCAAAGCAACACTGGAACTTTCTGAAGAATGAAAATACAGCTTTGTATATAAAATAACAAGATTAATTTGCCTAGTTTTTAAAATTTTTAATAATCACAATATATTTATATAAAGTCAAAATCTGTGATAGTGTAAGCCAAAATAAAAAAGTATCAATTTTCATTATTCTAAATCAAGGGTTCACATAGTTGTTATGGTGTCAGAGCTTGCCACATTGCTTCAGTTTGTTGTTCTGCCACAGCTTCCCCAGAATAGTCAAGACTATTTCCATTCCACATGCCAATGCCCCTTAAGCCTCGACTCTTCACATAGGCTGCTTTTAGAGAGATGCTGTGAGGGTCATCAAACCATACCTGGTGGAATTGCCCAACAGAATCCTAGAAAAACATTTAAACACTACCATCAGTGACTACATTTTCTCTTGAACACAGTTAAAAGTACAATTAAAAACTGAGATGTACAAGTTACGAAGATTTATTTAATATTTTCCTGATTTACCAATTCTTTGTCACACTGGACAATTAAAAATTCTAAGCCGAATACTTGGATACTCTTTAATTATAGAATATAAGTTATAAAACAGTGACACAATTTAACTGAAGTTAGACGAAAAGACTTAGCTAATTTGTATTTTAATATTTTTTAAATACGGCTAAAATTTCAGATACAGTATCTAAGGTAACAGGTGAATTTAGTTAAAGATTGTGGGGGTTTTTTAAGCAACAAACAGTTTTAGAGGACGTTATAAAATTTTATCAAGGTTATGCTGCTTTTACCCGGTCATCGCTTACAACAACTTTTAATCACCAATATGTGAAACTTAAATAATGTCTAAAGAAATGAGACAAAGTGGATACACTGTGGTGTTCTTGTAAGCACAGTCAGTTATGGACTCTTTCACTGTGTCTGTATGGAAAACAAATGCAGAGGAGAACAAGCAGGCAAGGCACTGAGCTAGACAAAATTAAGAGCATCTCAGAATCTTTTTTAGTTTAAATCATTTATCAACTCATGAAAGTAACTATAACAGTAAAGGACAGAGCTATAGGATGTTTTGGTGCCAAAATGTCCTTTTTGACATGATGCAGTATCTTGAGAAGACTGGAAAGTACTAAAGATCTTTATTACTCCTGCAGTCTTCAGGCACTGCACCCCTCTCTCAGACTAGGAATTCAAGACACAGATTTTCATCAATCCTTTACTATTAAAAAAAAAAAAGTAGAAAAAATAAAAGGAAGAATCTAATCAAAATGATTTTATAGTCAAAAATCTATGGTTCAGATAGAGCCTTATCTGAACACTTACTCTTAAGACTCTTACCTTGTACTCATAAAATGGAGCATTCTGTATCTCATCCCACAGCACCCCAGAGAGAGAACTGTTCACCTGCTTCATGATGGTTGCATAGGGCACCTGGCTCCCTGCAGCATCACTGCAAGGAGCCCCACGGAAAGGCACTTGGGGAAGGGAACAAACGTGATCCTGAGAAAGAAACAGGCAGGCATGAGTTTCATGTAAGATATACTGAACTCCAGCATAGAAGTACAGCCGAGAACAATTCACAAAAGGCATTAGGGCCACGAAAACTCCAAACCTTCAAGCAACTCTGGCAGATATTATTTGTAGAGAAAAGTAAATTAAAACAGCTAAATTTTCTTTAATCTGCAGTGATATAGGACTGGATGATATCATTCAGCTTAAACAGTTTCCTTATCTTTTCCACCTTTAATTACCCTTACGTTTTTTCTAAGTATAATATTTGAGACCTCATAAACTGTTATGCTGTAACAGTTGTAGTTTTGCTATGGTTTGTTGCACCTGTCTCTACAGTGGTGTTGAGAAGGCACATACAAGTGTTGTAGGGCCTTTGGACATCATATTTTCTCATACAGATACCATTTATAGCTCCTTAGTCAAACACAGTGCTTGGACATCTTGGGGTTCAGGCTGCCTAAGGAGCTAAAATGCCATGTCTGGTAACACACTGCTCATCAGTTATCAGCCAAGCAAAATATTCTGTTTTGTGTCCCAGCTTGATGCTCTTATCCATCAGACCACAGTATTTCCCAGTCCAAAAACAAGATTACCAAAATCTATTTGTATCTTTCCAAGGAAAAAAACTAACAGTTTGGTTGAAAACAAATAATCTTCACCTTACCGTGGATAGGTTTTGGCAGACATAGTCATAGCCATACCAGGGGACTCCCATCACAAGCTTCTTAGGATCAATGCCCATAGCAATGTACTCTTCATATCCTAGTTTTGAGGGAAATAAAAATGAACATGCATTATTTAATTTTTCTATGCTTTTTATTCTTACAACTAACTTAGAGGCAGAGCCACTGCAGAACTTGCATGATCCTCAGACAGAGGCCAAGGTGCAAAGCTGTCCTTTGCCTTCACCTGTACTCTCCAGTGAGTGAGAGTCTTGCTCTACTGAGTCCCAGTAACTGCTCCAGTTGCTCACACTTTAAACCACCTGCCCTGAGCAGAGGTTCACAAAGTTGAAACATTTCAGGTTCTTTGCAACCCCAGGCAGACACCATTGCTCTGGCTGCCATTTGTCATTCTGAAAGGTTCTTCACACTGGTGGCCTTACAAGTACCAACACACAACTGCTGGAGGTCTGCCCCTGGGCTCACAAGGATCAGGGATACTGTTTTCACATAGGGACAACACCTATTGGAGCACACTCACAGCCTCGCTGCAACAATAACAAAATTATTAAACCTGTCTAAGAAAAAGCAATCTTTTCGATCTACTCATGTGAGCAAATGGAAGTATTCTGACTCCTGGGGAGGTGTTCTGTCCTCACCAACTAAAGTCTGCAGGTAAGGAGCATTGGCTTTTGCAATACAGTCTGTCCAGATCTGGCTCTGCTCATCATATGACATCACAAATAAGAAGTCACAGGCATCTGCAATCCCAGTGTAGTTGTAGCACCTTTTATCTACGCATGCTGGAGACCAAGCCACATCAAACGTTACCTGAAGGAAAAATGCACAACTTAGTACCAAGTATGGCCCCTAGGTGCCCTTGTTATCTCTTAAAAAAAAAAAAAAAAGCTATTACTTTTAAAGGCAGTATTTCCCAAATGGTAGAGTTTAATACATCTTGATAAAAATGAACTATAGCAGAAGCTGCTCATCTGATAAAACAAACAGAAGGTAATAAAGTGAGCACCCCATTAGTGAATATATAGCACCAAAGAAATTTTAAAAATATAATGTGAAAATCACCGAAAATAAGAAGCATGGTGCAAATCTTGAAAACTTTCATGATAGGTTTACCAAAACACTATCAAGCTTTTGCCTCAGAAGGCTGTATTTGACCTACTTGCAACAGTTCAATAAGGCACACTAAAAACTGCCAGCTCACACATTGCAGTAACATTGGATCTACAAATCTCAGCGAAGCCCACCTCTTTTAAATTCACACAGGTCAAAAAGAGTGATTCTTACAAGATTGTATCACAGCTAACATTCATAATTAAGCATTCACTAGAATATTATATTTAGATCTGCATAAACTTTTTCATATTCATATGCTAAACAGCACTGCCAAAAGTCCTTATGTTTCATAAGGTTAAATTTAATGTTTGTATAAAGTACATTATTATTACCTGTGATCCAGCTATTTCTCTGTGAAAAGCATCTGTAGTTTCTTTAACAAGCTCTGTCAATGCATAATACTCTGGGGAGGTTTCATTAACTTCTTGCTCTATATCTATGTTAATTCCATCCATATACTGCTTTTTTGCAAGGTCCACCTGTTGGGATATCCATGCTGCCCTTTTAGCAGGATCAACAATTTCCTTAAGAGGTACATCACCTAGACAAGAGGCCTTCAAGAGTTAACATGCATTTGCACCACAGTAATAGTAAGAAGGAAAGGTTTTTTAACTAGTTAACCAAAAAATTCAAACACAAAAATGCTCATATCAATACTGGTAAAATACAAAGGAGTTCACTTTCCCCCCAAGCATAATTTTGAGGAACTACCCTAGAAGAGATTACCAAGGTTCTTTGAGAGAGTGGTGTTAAAATTAAGTTCCTTTGGTTTTTCTATAATTTTAACCTTCTTACTTCTGCTTAATATTCTTTTAGCCACTGTAAACTACTTTTCTTGAAATGAAAGTACTTTTAGCATTTTAACCAGTCATGTTTAGAGGAAAATTACTTTTGTGTTTAACCTTTGCTGCTTTCCACACTGTAGTCCTGGATTCTGCTTTTTCTCAGCAGAGCCAAAAGGGAATTACAACACCTAAGCTAAGGGACTTTGTCTTTCTAATCAGCATTTGTACCTGCAGAGTTCCTGAGTATTCATGTTTTAAAACACAACCACTTCCTAATACAGAGGGACTCATTTAAGCGCAAAATACTAAAAATTACTTTAAATCCCGTTCCTTACTTTGTCTTTTGGGTACTCCACATAAGATCCAGAATACACACCCAAATAACAGGCTTTTTATTTCCTCCCTCTTTCTCCATAGCAATGATGTTCCCTGTTAAGAGAACTTTTATTACAACGTCACTGGGATGGTTTGGTTACTACTGTGGCACTGTCCACTGTTGGTTTCAATACCCTGCATACCAAAACATGCAAAATGCCAAGGTATTATAGTTCTGTGTTCATTAAAGCCTCCTTAATTAATTCTCTTAATGATTTTAATACTCTGCATACAACTGAATGTAAAATGTCAAGGTAATACAGCCCTGTGTACCTTATCTCCTAACTCACACACATCCACGTTTTTCCAGTGTAACCAACCTTTCAGTACTACCCTCGAGCCTTTGGAGTGGGCATAGCACATGAGCTCAGGATCGTACTTTCCAAAAGCTGCCACAGTGGTAATCTTTGACCAGTCGTAGGATTTCCAGCTTTCCTTCCCCACATCAAACACGAATACCTGGAAAAGGGGTAAAAAGCACCCTCGTTAGCCCCGAGCACTTCTCAGCAGGACTATCACTCTCCACGCGGCTCTCGCCGCCGGGGAGCGGCTCGCAGGGACAGCCGGGGAGCCGCGTGTCCGGCCCGGGCNGCAGCAACCAGTCCGCCCACAGCCGCCCCATGGCCGCCGGTGCCGGCCCGGCCGCGCAGCCTCGACCCTGGGGCGGGCCCGGCCGGAGCCGCCCCCAGTGCGCCGCCTCTGCAGGGACAAATGAACTCGGCCGAGCGCGTTCACAGAGCAGCTGTTTATTGAAAGGTCACCCCGGGGAGGGGGCCCGGGTTGTTTCCAAGATCTCCAGGAGAAGGAGCAGAGCAGACTGATCTCCCGGAGGGGACAGGGCTCATCCCCGCTGCGGGCGGCCGGGCTGAGCCGACGCCGAGCGGGTCCGTGCGGGGCTCAGGCCGGGCACGCCTGGTGCTGGCAGGAACACGCTGTGTGAGCGGAGACTGAGCTCACGGCGTCCTCGGATTTCTGGTCCAGCCTAGGCTGCCCGTCCAGGCTGAGAGCGGAGTCTAAAGGAGAAGGGAGAGCGGGGCTGGTTATCCATCGGGGTACGCTGTCAGTAGGGCGCACCTCCCGGAGCCCCGGTCACACAGGGGCCGCGTTGTGCACAGCGTCTCAGACTCACCGGCGGGAACGCAGTGGAAGCCCACGGACACGGGAACAGTCTGGGTTGCTGAACAGCCTTTTACACAGCGAAGGACTGGCTCCACGGAGAAGCATTTTGCTGCTGTCTTCTCAAATGAAACTGGCTTCTCGCTTTTGACAAGTTTGCGCTGCAGCTTACAAGCTACAAAACACGAACCCTCTTAAAGCATGCACAGAGTTTAGCTAAATAGCTTTCGGGACTTAATTTGTAGAATTAGCAAACACTAAGACCAATAGATGAGCAGTGTGACACAAGCTAGATGAAGCTAATCTGGTTGAAGTGAATAAATTTTTTGTCAAAGGCTCAGGCTGTGAGAAAATGAGGCATGTGGAGTGCAGTTGCAAGGACAGAGGCTTGTCAGATGGGATCTAGGTGGGACACTGGTATCCGAAAAGATACATGTGAAAACCTTGGTCAGCTGACACTCAACTTTACCTAAACTAAGACAGCACTTCATTTTGGGGCAGCAGTGGCTCCTATGCATCTATATATCCCCTTCTGTACCGTGAGCAGCATCACACCTGCCTTGCCACGGCTGAGTAGCTTATTCCTGAAGTCTATGATCCAGGCTTTCCTGGACCAGTCACCCCAGGGAAGCTTGATCTAAGAATACATTACAGAAAGGCCAACACATGCCCAGAGGGTTGTGTTCCACACAAAATGTGTAGTGCACCCTAATGTCACCAACACATTTGTGTTGTTTTTATGTAGGACCTGGATGGCAAAAACAATCAGTCATTCCCTGGCTGAAGTTTTCAGATTGTGTTAATCGTCAACCTGAGGAAATTAAAACAAGATTTTCCCACCTCAAATGCCTTCTAGTTTGATAGTCAGGGCTAGATATGTTTGTTTGGTTTTTTTAAAATCTAAACTAAAAGCCTGGAAATAACAGAATGAAAAAAAATATTGAAACTATTAAAGTTGACATAAAATTACTTTTGTCTACAGTCAAACTACCTCCTTTTCATACTAAGTTATCAACTTCAGGAGTTTTATGTTGAACACACAAACTCCAGGTAACTACACAATGCATAAGATATTGATAAAAAACCCCAACAAAACTAGAACTTGCAGTGAACTACCAAACTCAGGAAAAACAGATTTCTTTTCCTCTTTTAGTCTGTGGCCACTAATCACAAAAATAGCAAAAAAATGAGGTGACTGTGCTACAATTAATAAAAACCACCTATTCATGTGATTAATAAATTAGTTTAAGGCAATGATATTAATATATGTTGGAATCTTAGTACCTCCAGTACAGGGGTCTTCTGAGATGATCCAAGAGTGACCAAAACTCACAGCATCTTTGGCTAAATATCCACTGGGCGTTTGATATTCTCTTTCCTTCTCAGCATCGTATTTTCCGCAAATGCCACATGTTTTTCCAGCCATCCAGAAAGCAACTTGAATCTTTGTGGAAATACAGAAAAGTTGCATGTAAATGCTTTTCTTCTAAAACTAAACCCACTGAAAGTAACTTTAAAATTACCTCAAGTTTATGCCCATCGTAGTATAGTTTATCTATGCCATAATCTGGGGCTTTTAGTGTCAGTCCTTTCTTTTCACTGCTGACCAGCATGCTTGCAGCTGCAACAAAAAAGCAAAATGAGATCTTTTCTAAAATGAAGTTACTGTTTTAGGGTCCACCCTGAATCGTTTGTTAAGTTCCTGGGGATGTAATGTACACTAAAGGATCTCAAAAGAGATGGTGGGAAGTAAAAAGACTACTGCTCCCTGCCCTGGGAAAAGCTGAAGCCACTCACAGGGGTGGCTGTGACAGGGGTCATCTAAATGCTCGTTCTGTGGGTCTCTGGAATCAGCAAAACATACCACAGCCCTGCATTGTTTGGTCTGTGCAAGACACACAGGATCAGCATCTCCTTCTTTGCTCATCTTTCTTGCCACCCACTAGAAAAGCTTGCATGGAAGTATGTTAAAATCTCCTAACTCTTTCTCAAATTATGATGATCTTTATCTTGGGAGGTGTTGGCAGGATCATGTCCTCTCCTTCTTCAAAAGATCAGGAAAGATTAAACAAAACCTAAAGTGTAGTCTCTTACCAGTATTAGATGTGTATGGAAGATCTTTTGGGGCTTGGACACCATTAATCTTCAACTGGATGAGTCCATTGGAAACATACATGTCAACCTCACTTTAAACAAAGGAAATTAGTGTAAACAAATGCTTCTCCTTTGCCCTACTCAGCTTATAACTTCCTGTTCTGGCAGAACCATCACTGCAGGATGCTCATATCATTCTGGCATGAATCACCTTCTACCCTTTAGGAGGAAGATTGAGGGCCCAGGACAGCGTTCCAGGAGTGCTCCTGATACACCCTGCCCTGGCTGCAGTCTCTGAGAGGCTGCTCACGGCCATGGCTCGGGCAGGAGCACACCAGGCTGCAGGAGCCTTGCTGCAGAACAACCTAATTGCTGTTACCTTCACAGAAACTGAAGGTGCTTTACATTTCAAAGGAAGATTGGGTTCCCTAGGGCAGTTCTCTTACAGCCTGAACAGTCTGTGTATTGTAGTATTTTCTTCAGAGCGGTGTTTGCTCTAATGAAGAAATATGAAGCTTGAGCACATCAAAAGCACATCCATACAATTGTATGAAACAATCAGGAATGATTCACTGATGAGGAGTGTCTTTATCACAAAAGATACAGTCTCTAAAACAAGCATCCTTGTGTTCTTCCACAAAACAGGTGCAGGGAATACTAGATTCCCTCTGTTTCTCTAACATTATGGCACAGTTAGGCACACATTTTTCAGAAATAAATAATCACTTGTAATGAAACCTTACAGATGAAAGTCTATTTATGTGCTTTGAAGAACACTCACTACGATGATTTTAGTATGCATAATCCCATACAATTTAGGGGTGGTTGCTCCAGGCTGAAACAAAGTGTTTTAAATTAATTTCAAATAGATTAGAATATTATGTACCATCTAAGAGATGTCCTAAGAGAGTGCCTCTAATCTGGGATAAGTAATGCCCTTTTTAGCTATGTCCACTTCTCAACAACCCTGCTGTAATGAGTGTGGGTTCTAATTTGTTCTAATTATTAGCTTAGTGTAGAAGGCCAGACTAATGATTACAGTAGCTCCTTCTGGATTTATAGTTTATGTGTCTGCCTAATCGCTAAGTACTGAAATGAGATGGTTAAATTCTAACAAATTAATGAAGAATTTGGGGCAGTAAAGACTTAAGGTTACTGTGAACCCCAAATATACTTCAGAAGCACTTTTAAAAGACAAAATCCCAAACTCCAGTAACACTCCTAGATATCTTTCCATTGACATAAGTACTTTCTGCATGAGTCTACTGCTAGTGCCAGTCTGCCCTGCCAATTTGAGCTTCATTTGTATCATATTCAGCTTAGCATCTATTTTTTGTTAAGTTTTCAATTACTTACTGGCTGGCAAGTCTGACATTTATTGCTGTAAGGTCAGCAGACTCCTCAGGTCTTTTCACCATCACCAGGAATTTAAGCTCTGGACTACAGTCCTGCACCAAGACATGGTAGCAATTTGCAGGCATTGAATAGTTAAATTCAACACCATTGAAAGTTGTGATTTTATTTTGGAAAACTGTACAATGACCTGGAAAAAAAAAACCAGCAAAAAGTAAGCATTTTATAATTTATATAAGACAGCTATTTTATTTTAGTTTTGTTATTAAAAGAAAAAAAAAATCTTCTGGTTCTGCATGTTCCGATGTAGAAGTGAATTAATTCTGTCAGACAAAATTTTAGATAGATAGTATTTCAAAAGTAAAACTTTGCCAGTCCCCAGGCAGCAGGATAACACTCCCATGATTCAGTCATTGTGTGAAAGGAATTCTGCTCACAGCTGGTGCTGGTGCAACTCTTGGTTTGTGGCATTTTGGCTTTTCTAACTTCTAGTAGTCAAAAGAATTTCACAAAGGTTGTCAACAATTCACATATCATTAACACTAGAGAAAGTTTACTGGAATGCTGATACTTTTATTGAGTCATAACCAGGATTAGAAATAGTTAGAGGTTGGGAAGGAAAAAATACCACACTACACTTTTCTATTTTTCATTATTCACTGTAATGGCATTTTGTTGGAAATCCTACCAACTCTGCTTAGAAATTATTTTGCAACAGTTGTAATTAATACAGATTAGTTTTGGTGTTTACCAAAGAAATACCATAGAATCATAGAATGTCTTGGTTTAGAAGGAAACTTAAAGATCATCTAATTCCAATCCCCTTGCTATGGACAGAGACACCTTATAAATATGGTGTATGGCATGGTATGATATTATCCCACTGATTCCAAGCAAAATGTGACTCCTTATTGCAGGATTACATAAAGCTTTTAATTTTAAAATTTACCCTAAGTAAGTATAATGTGATTAGCTCTTAATACAGCATTAATCAAACAATAATCCCTTCAAACTCAAAGTGCAGGATTTGAAATTAATGAGTATACTTTTGGAGCTGTTTCAGCTTCAACATAACAGTGCTAATCAAGCAGAGCACCCCAGATCAGAGGTCACTTAGATGTTCCTCTCACAAATTTTGTATTGTATTTTCTTCACAAACAATTTTTGCAGTGAAGCTGAAATGGATGCATTTGGGAATGGATGTAGTAGAAAGCACTTTTTGACATGGAACTGAATGTTTAATCTTCCTAGTATGTCTCCCTTTCTTTACATCTTTGCAGCCTCACAGATTTTTGTAGAGATGCTTTCTTTCTATCTGACATCCAACTGATTTTTAAGTGAATAAATAAGTAAAAAAAGAAAATTACATCAAAATGTAAATCATGTTTACAAAATTTACAGAGTCAATCAATATCTGTGCAGACAGTTGCTTGCTGACCTTTAAGACTTTCAATGATTGAAAGTGCTGCTTGGGAAAAGACCTTCCAGTCAGAGGATGGTAATGTTGAGATGGGTGTGAAGGGAGCCGGACGTGGAGGGACTGGCAGGGGGAGACTGATGGCCGTGTCGTAAACCGTGAGCTGAAAATCAGGCACAAAACAAACATCAAGGGAAATGCAAAGTACAGTGTACAGATAAGGTTGCATTTTCCTCTACTTTTCCAAGAGAGCTCTGCTGACTGAAATCTAAATTAGCATCTGGATTTCGGTCAGATGAAAAAGAAATCAAGTCCTCTGTCTACAGCATGAAATAGTTCTACAGTGTGACACATCTGCAACCTATGGAACAGCAGTGCTACAAATGAGTTGGGACAGTCCCCAATTTGCAGCTTTTTGGGTAGCTGTATATCACATTTGTTCTCAGGCTGAGCAGTTTGCTTACCTGAGATGCACACCCTCTTTCTGCCTATACACCAAGTGCTGCTGTTTGGCTGTCTCAGCAGCCTGGTTTCACTGTCTTTTCCAGAACACAGGAAAGCCTATCACCCTTCTAAAGATTTTGGGAGGAGTGGGCTTTTTAATAAGCTATTTTTTAATGTGTTATCAATCAGGATCATTGTTTTCTAACCTGTTTCATATTTCATATGCTTGTATGCTACATGAGAAAGATAAATACGTTGTATTTTCATAGTAAAACCAACTGCATGAATATAACATCTTGTGAAGGCAGCTTCTTTATAGTTTTCATTGTTGTTGTTTTTTTTTTAATCAGCAGGTTAAAAAAGCCCTTAATCATCCATTTCTTAGGTATTGACTGCTTCAGGATAAAAGATAGTGGAGTTTGTTACCTCTGGCAACTTAAAAACAACATCACAGGTTCTTGGGGATGTCAAAGCCATAACTAAGGTTGCTTGGTGAGAGGGACCAAGCTGTTGCCTTTGGGAAAACCCAAGCACATAGGCAACTCCTGGAAGAAATGAGTAAAACCTGAAAAAAAAAGGAAATAAGTGATTAAAATGAACTGTCTTTGAAAGAAATAGTTATTATTTGTTCACACTAAAATACCCCCATAAAGCAATATGCATTCTGTGTTAGCATCAGGGTGTGTTTTGCATCAGGGTTTGATGATACATGATGTTGTATATGGAAGGAGGGGCAGGCACATTTACTTTTTAATTGGTGTAAAAGGTCTCAGGAGGCTGGATGGGAGAGTGATATGAGAAGAAAAGTGTGGTAAATTTGTTTTAAACACATTCAGAATTAAAAATACATCAATTACATAAACCCCCAGATACTAACATGCTAAAACTATTAAATTAATATTTCACATTGATATGTCAGTGCAGTGGTAACTTTAGGCAAGGATCCTTTGCCCACTAAGACTGTCAAGCAGTTGATGGAGGGATCTCTCTGAATGAGTTTCCAAACAAGCTTGAGACTCAAATAGAGAAATACATAAAATATTCCTTCATAAAAAGGCATAGTCTCAGAGCAGAAAAAAAAGTAAGTTGTGTGGCTTTCCTCCAGGATAGTCAATGTAATGGTTCAATCTCCTCTAATAAGAGCAGATAACAGCTTTGGGTAATTCAATCTAATGTAAAAAGTTACCCTCTTCAGTAGACTTCTAATCAAACCATCTGTATAGATTTAATGTGAAAAACTTGTGTTGTATGTGTATTTAGTTAACTGAGCTGCTGTACATGACTGTATTTCAGTAGCACTATGCCAAAAAAATAGGCTTCAATGTGGATCTATATGTTATTGCTGGCAAAAGCATGGAGAGATACAATGAATAAATGCAGCAGATATTTCGTGAAACAGGACATACATGTGAACTGAATCCAGAATGTACAGTTTTCTTACATTAAATGTCATAAAACATTTGTTACTTAATGTGCATAGGCCTCATAGAAAGTATTTGTATCACCTGCTTTAGAAACCAGAGGCAAGTGCCTGCATTAGGAAATTAAGTAAGAGACTGATTTCTTCAGAGCCCCAAGGTGAGGCTTCTGTTCTGACCTGCCATGAATCAGGAAACATGACAAAACCAATCCCCTAATCCAGGCACTTTAAATTACAAATCTGCAATAGATTAGGTGAATCCCATCATCCCAAGTGGTTTTCTTGCAAACAAAAGTGCAGTAGGCTTTGAGGGAATGAATACAAAGAAAGCAAGCATATGTAATCTGATTTTATAATATCCTACTTACTAAGGGGAATTTTTCCAGCTTGGAAATTGCAGAACTGAACCTGCAGTTATATATTTTTCAAACACTAAAATGAAATCTCACCATCTTGCAGTTGTTCGGATTATTGAAGGCACTTTTAGCCACTCCAGCTTCATCTGCATAGCTGGATAAGCAGCAAATTTCCCTGTTGCAATCTGAGTAGCAATCTGGTAGTCCTGGCAATCTTTACCCCATTTAAGAGAACCCTAGTAGAGGGAAAAAAATTTTTTTTTTGCATAAAACATAGTAAGATCATTATGTTTCATTTATATTTGAGCTGATTGATATTTTAAACTTACCAATACTTTTCGGTAATTTATTACTGAAGCATCAGCACAGAGTTTCCATCTGCTTGGCCCTGTGATGCTTGAACCAAACACCTGTATTCTCCACCTCTTGGGCTGTGTGTCAGTGTACAGGACAAGCTGCAATCCTGTTGGCTGCTTGTTTCTGTGGATGGCACGAAGAATTGCAGCCAGTATTGGTGGCTTGCTGTCTCCCAAGAATTTAGGCTTCAGTGAATAGAGAGGAAATAGAGACCAAAGACATAAACAAAGTAGTAGAATTATGATAGTAAAACCACTGGCATGACCAATGCAAGTAAGACTGTGCTGGGAATTTTTTTATTAAGTAATTTCAATGCAACAAAAAGAAGTATGGTACTGGATAAAGAACCAATACCACCCAGCTCAGCACTGCTGGTCTTACCAAACTGCAGTTAACCTAATATCCTTTTTTATAAAACTAGCTTGACCACCTGTTTAAAACCATGATAATTTCTATTACAGGGGGATCTGTTCAGGGCAGTCAAAGTGTGGCACAAAGAGGAGCAGCTCGTGCGCTGTGCAGGTTGGGTGTGGGTTGAGTGTTGGACCCTTGTGCCCAGCAGCAGCACCTTCCTGCCTGAGTGTCCTACTGAGCTGTGGGCAGAGTCCCCACCTGGCCAGGAGACAGCTGCTGTGGGGCAGCAGGTCCCTCCTGTGCTTCCAGGTCTGAGTGACAGAGACACACAAATGGATTGGGTAAGAGAGAGCTGTGAGGGCTTAGTGGGAAATGGGAAAGAACAGGGCTGTGGCTGAGAAAGAGTTCAGGGAAGTAGTGACTTGGTGAAAAGATGGACAAGAGAGCTGAATTTAATCTGCATGGAAATGGTGAGGGAGAAGGTTGATCTGGTTGCCTTCTTTCCACCAGCTACTTGCACTAACAACTGGGAGCTGCTGCTGCAGCAGGCATGCCTCAGCAAAGTAAGGGTTGTTATTTTGTAGGCATGTAGGTCATTGCCTGAAATGTGTGGAATTTTTCTGGGTTCAAATCTGCTCCAGATTCCCTCAGTTCTAATAGAAGGACCAGGTACCATTAACTGTGTACCGTACAGACACTCCTGAATTAACACCTGGATTGCTCTCAGAGTTGGAGCCTTGCTGCAAACTCAAGGTTTTTTCAAAGGCCTGTTGTGGTCCTGCTAACATGAACTGAAGGACTCTGCAGTGAGGACCTTATGAGCAAAAGAGTAGCAGAGTCAACTCCTAAACTTTCACAGAAAGATACACAATGAAAATATCCCTGAAACCAGTGTCTGATCCAGTGGGTCAGCACTTCTAAAGTGTTCTGATTTTTATAGTGAATTATTTACAGATCAAGACAAATTTCAACATATACAGAAATACATTCCAATTTCATTTTAAAACGTGGCTTGTATTAAATGAATATTAAATTACATCCAATAACTATCCAATGTGCTCACCTTTATAAAATAAGAAACAGTTCCATTTCTTTCTATATACGTAATATGCTAAAGCACTGTAATTTTCCTATCTGTTATATACAACAACTGGAAATGCAAAGTAAATGTTTGGATTTCTTGCAGATTAAGACACTCACCTGAGACATGGCTCTAGAGGTGTCTTCATCACTAGCTGAGGAAGAGCTGATGCTGATGTTCAGGATTTCCCCTCCTGTGTCCTGCAAAAACAAAGAATCAACTTGAAGCAGGTGCCTACCACTGGAAGTTGTTGCAGAATTAATTTACTATTTTTTTACTGTCAGAGAACTAGGATCTAATTGCAGCAAAGACAGCAAGATAGTTGTACACACTGCTGCCAGTATATGCAGTAAATGTACCTGTTCATCCGCTGGCTTAAACATAAGCTGGTAAACAGGTGGGTTTGCCTGTGAAAATAGATAGTATGTAAGAAGACTCAAGAGAAAATAAAGAACTAACTCTTGATAAATACATTAAAAGTTTCAGTTCTGAGTATGGGGAAAAAAAGGTGCAAAACAAAATTAATTTTTTTAAACATTTTACAGTGAAAAATTCTGAAAGGTCAAAATTCTGATCTGAAATGCTTCAGAGAATGAGAGTTCCTCTTTCTTTGGTCCACGGTCTATGAACACAATTTTCTGATGTACAAAAACAATCACTATAAGAAATATAAAAAGGTCCAGCCAGAGTGAATTACCTGTTGGTTGGAATATTCACTGTCCCCACTACAGTGCCTGTCCCCAGAGTGATCTTCTTGGCTGCTGCTGCTGCTGCTGCATTCTTTGCTGCTAGCAGAGCTCCCACTGCTGCTCCTGCTGCTGCTCTTGGTGCCACGCTTCTTCCCAGATGGCCTTACTTCATCTTTGCTGTGATGATTTCCAGGCTCTCTGCCGTCAGCAGAGGAAGCAGCAGAAGAAGAGGATGAGCTGGAGAGGTGGGGTATGCTGGGCTCTGCCCAGAGCCCTGTATCTCCAGTCTGGTACTCTCGGTTAATCCGTTTCGTGCGGCGCCGTGTTTTATTTGCAGCCTCCAAAAACAGTGAGAGCATTATGAATTTACAGCTTGTTCTGTAGCATTTCCCTGGCTGTCAGACAAGATGCTCACCACAGGCTTCCAAGGAAACAGAACTTCCTGTCCCCACACACTGCAGAAGCTGTACCAGACCTCACTCAGGCCCATTCCTCCCAGCCCAGTTCCTTGCTTTCCCATGCCAGTTTTCCACAATGGAAACCCTTTGGCTTCCTTGTAGGAAATATTTCCCTCCCTGATGCTCAAAGTCTCTTACCGTGAACACATTTTCAATGCCTAGAATCTTCTTCAGTTTAGCTTGAATGTCCTCGTACGGAGAAGTCTCTCCCTCTTCCTTTGACCCTGAGCTTGATACCTCAATTATTTTTGAAGCTGCTTTGGATCCTGCTTGAACCTCCAGCTGTATTTTTTCAATATCAGCATCTGTATGAACTAAAGGCAAAAGCATTCCAGGGTTGTGCTGCTTGAGCATTATTTACAGTGATTGGCAGGAAAACTTGTTATTATGACTGTACCTGGCTTTAAAATTATTTTGGCTTCAAATTCTCCAAATAATTTGTGCAGATAGGTATCTCTTAAGAAAGCTGAATTTTGTGATTTAAGGCTGAGACAAGTAGAACATCCCAAGCTTTCAAATTTTTGACAGAACCTGCGTGCGTAAAATCTTCTTCTTGCACTGTTGTGATGTACCTCTTCTGAACCTTGCTGGTATCCTTTGGATATCACATTAGGTATGCTGCTTTGCTGCATTAAACAAAAACAAGGCAGACAAAGTAATTTTCCATTAAAAAAATATAATTGTCCCAGCTCTTAAAATAATTCCTCCAGTTAATGAAGAGAATGATGACAGTCCTGCATAAAGAAGGAAGCAATACTTAGAATTACAGATCCAGGCATTGGAAGCAGTGGGGTTTCCTGCAAAATGCTCTGTGGAAGAGGACAGGTCTCCTGCCCACCCTTTTTCAGGCGGTGCTTCACAAACACACTTCCCAGTGAGAACCTGCAGGGCTCTTTGGAGGGGCAGTGCCTCTGCATCCATTTCAGGCTTGCAGCCCTCCTCTGCAAGACAGCATAGCCTTCCCTTGCAGCCTCAGAAGCTGAAGAGCACATGGAAGAATGTGCTTCTGCAATCCACTCAGGGTTATCTCAGGATTTGGGAAGAAAAATCTATATCCTGTCCAAGAACCATATTTTTCACATTATTCTGATTCAGAAAAAAATGAGATATTGTACAAAGGATGTGGATTTCAGACACCTTCCCACGACTAAAGAAATAGGAAGACATGCTGTCAAAGCAGCCCTGCCTCCATGCAGTGAAGAAAGTGAGTGGATTGTGAAGGACCATGTCATGAACCCATTGGGTTTAGGCTTGGTGTGGGAAATATCAGGCCCCTGTTGAATTCCACCATTCCTGTGTTGGTGATCTGGTTAGCCAGCTCCTGTGTCAGGGGTGCCCAGCCCTTCTGAGGAGCTCTCTGTTCTCTGCCTGTCTGCAGTACAGGTGGCAAGAGGCTTCCTTACCTTCCAGCTACCAGGTTTTGAAGATCCTTCTGCTGACTGCAGTGGCTGGTCAGAGATATTTGGTATTTCTCCTCTGGGGAAAATCTGGGATTTCTTTTCAGAGTCTACGTCCTCCATGTTCCTTGAAATAGCATAAACTTCACTCCTGTGGAGGTGATAAATAGCACACAAGAAACGCCTTCTGATTTCACTCTACCCACCTTTGCTGGCACAAAAAAGACAGGACTAAGCTTTATGTGGCTGCCAAGGTATGGCAGACCTTAACAAGTAGTTGTGTACTTGTGACTTTATAACAGGGAACTCAAAATCAGTAACAGAGCAAGCAAAATGGAAAAAGCTCTTCTGTACCTCACAGCTGCAAGCTCAACCTCTTGATGGCAGGGAAGGGTTTCAATCTTCAAATTTTTCTCTTTCATATCTATCTTGGCATCAAATTTTGTTGTAGTGTTGGTATTGAACTCTGCATGAAATTCAAAACCACTCTGCAAGTACTCTGTATTAATCCCCATCATTGCAATCATATGAAAATATGCTCTGGAAGAGTGGAAAGAAAACCAGGCACAATTATATATTAATATACAAAAATTTAACTTTGAAATGTAAAAGTACATTTTCATGCTGTTCTTTTTATTGTAAGACCCGCTACTGATGGATGAAGAGATTTATCGTAACAGGATAAGAAAAAAACTAAAACACTGCTGGACAATGTGATTTGTCTGAAAAACAAAGTTAACGTGGACCTTCTGACTGCATTGTCACTGGTACACTGCTTGAGGACAAGCTAACTACAGAATCTCAAAGCTTCAGGTTCTGCCCATTTTTTTAATACTATCACTATTACTATTATTATTATTATCATAATTGTTACCATTATCATTATTAGTAGTGTTGCTTTTGCAGATCCAGAAGCATTTCTCTTTTCCCCCTGAAATCCTTCTGGCTTATATCAGGTGATGATATAATTCCATGCTGAAATTGTAAAAAACTTGATACCTAAGATAACGTATTTTCACATCTTAGTATCTTTAGTCACTGAACAGGTACAGATGTAAGCATTTTTAGCAATGCCAGAACAGCACAGTATCCTGTGGGATATTATGCACATTGCTAGATTTGCAGGGTTATAAAGCATTATGGGATTGTGTTGCTTTCTCACAACTTTGCTGCTCTAGACTAGCACATTTGTCCAAAATCTGGGGCAAGATCCCTGTATAGCTCCATGCCACCACATATCTATGTCAAATATAACTATAACTATAAATATAAATGCTTGTGTGTGTATGTGAATATATATGTAATTTTTACTTTGGCCTGATGTCAGCATGAATATCCATCTTGCTTTCCCACAACTGTGAGGGTCTAAAATTGTCAGATACTGGTGGTGATACCTTTACATCCACTGAAAAAGAGAGACAGAAATTATATGAGCAGAGAAACAGTAAATTCTGGGGATAAAATACTTTCAATAAGCATAGTAGATAATGTAGGGGCAGATTGAAATACTTTACATGGTTATTTAAAGGTTGCTAATCCAAACCAGAGTGATACAAATATGTTTCACGTGAAATATCCTAATTACTTCTCAAACCCTTTGTAGGCAGCTGGTCATTAATATTTTGACATTACTGGGATATTTTTCGAGATTATAGAAGGATTTCATTTCAGCAGAGGGGTTGGACCCACAGTTACTGTGGGGAAGCTGCTCAGTTTGGCTTCCCGAGCTCACCATCGGCCGCAGCCTGGGCCACCGCGGCCCCGCACAGCCCCAGCTCCAGCGGCAGCCCAGCGATGGTGGGGACAATGTGCCGCACCTCACCCACCAGCACTGGCAGGGTCCATCGGCCTGAGAGGCCTCTCTGGACCTCCTCCACCACTTTTTTCACCACTGGCTGCCAGTCTGATGATCCAGTTAGACTCTGGGAACAGAGAAATAGGTTAGGTAAGAGGAGACACGGAAGGGAAATTATTCAGTATTGCAGATGAAAAGTCAACAGCCTTGTCAGTACCGTCATCATCTGTTGAATGGCATCTTTGTCAACGTCAACAAAGGCAATCTCTTGACCCAATACTTTGATGTAAGCTGATACCAGGGGGTCTTCAGGTGGCAGTTCTTTCCATCCCAGAAGCTGTGGTGTTTAGGAGAGATGGGAAGAAAGAGAAGAAGGAGAAAATGTCACTTAAAGTGGAGCAATGTATTAACAAAGAGTAGATCCCATCTGAAGGATGAGAACTGTGACTCCTTAGCCAAAAACCCAATAGACATGTTACAGGTCTGAGCCAATGTGGCCTTCCTTATATTGCATAGCTGATTTCAGAGAGAGTTTCCCCATGTAAGGATGAGGTAAGGGCTTGGTAATTTCTGCTGCTGTAAGTAGTAGGTGACACCCAAGGACTCATGAAGGAAAAATCTTATTCAATTATCATTTTAAAAGAGAAGAGCAACCACTTAGTGTGTTCTAACATACACTTTAAAACATTTTGGCTCCCAGCAGCAGCCTCATCTTTTGTATATACATTAAGAGCTGACACGTGTTGAGTGAAAAGGTGGGATCTGTTGAGAGAGTAAGTACAATGTAAGTACATCTTTCCATGACTGAACAGGATGACGGACTCCTTTCTTCCAGAAACATCAAAGGGATGGCTCAGTGGGTGGGTGATGCAACCCTGGTGCTGTCAGGAGCTGTCTGATGCAGACAGGTCAGAAAGGTGCCCAGACATACCGATTTACCCAGCTCCTTCAGGGTCTTGTATGTGTCATACTCAGCAAAGGGAATGTTCTGCTTCCTCATAAGCTTGGTTAGGCTCTGTGACCGGAAAGCCACCTGTAGGAAAGAGTCAGGCATCACAGCCCAAGTACAAGAGAGCTCAGGAAAACTCTACTGCCTGGGCTTAACTCACTGAGGCCACACGAAATACTTGTTTCATGAAGCCATTGCGTTATAAAGACATGTCTACCTGGTGCATGACTGCAGGATATGGCTGCAGATGCTGAGGATGTGCTGAGCCAGCCAGCCTTAAATTAGTCAGCAGGGATAATTTTAGGGTAGTGTAGAACTCAGCCCAGGCTGCAAAGCTTACACAAGAAGCTGTGTAAATTCCTGCACGCTGTTACATGGAGGTTTGTGCTGCCCTGGCTGTACTGCTGGCTGAAATTTAATTTCTCTGTACTTATGCAAAATACCCTGGATCCCACATGACTTTAGGTGGGCAGATGGATGTTCTGCTGTGCAAGCTTTCCTCTGCTCCTAGACTTACATGCCTGTGCTGGATGTGTTCATTGATGAATGCATGTGTCAAGAAGCCCAAATAAAAGAAGCCGCCTAAGTAAAATCATAATCATTATCTAAATTTTCCCTTCCACATCCGCCCTCACAGCCAGAAATGGAGTTAAACACTACAGCACAGTCCAAAAGCTGGCTGCCTTAATGCAATACTTACCTCGATAATATCCGTTGCAGTGTTTGCATAATAGCCTCTTACTTTTGTGATTATATCAGATGGAAACATGGTGCTGGGACTGTTCATTAGATAGACCCTCCAAAGGGCACCAGCCTGATAATGAGCTGTCACAGGAATAAAAAGCAGCAGAAATTAGGGTCTCCAAGGTGTCTGGTGCAGAGAAGCCACCTCAGGTACATGCTGTAGTAGATCACAAGGGGTTCTGTCAGGATTCAGTCCCACAGGTCCTCAAACTTGCAACCTCAAGAGGAGGACTTTATTGTAGGGCAGGGTCAACACAACCCCAGGGACTGAAGAAAGAGGCCTAAATCCATGTGCAAGCACCACTTTCCCCAGCAAATACCAGAGATTTGTGGAAGAGTCTCAGGGAATTTTGCAAGTTAGGAGGTTCTTCTGCTTTTTCTATTTCAAGAGTGTGCTAAAGTCACAGTTCACACTGGATTTTGGGTGAAAATCACAGAACACAATAGAGACATTTGGCTACCTAATCTGAGGAGGTGCACAGGGCAGCTGGTACTCACAGGAGTAGTCACTGATCTGAATGACCTTGCTGTAGCGATAGCTCAGCCTGTCAAGTCTGGGGCCCAGGAGTTTAATGGCAATGTTGCAAGCAGCAGACCTGAGTAACAGAATGAAAATCATATTAAGAGAGTCGACTGTGACCAAATTCTTATAAAACTGCAAGGAAAAAAATTTTCTACTAAAAATGTACTTCTTCCTCTACTTACAATTTATAGAGCTGTGGAATTCTGCTTTCTGCCAAAGTCTTCATGTGTGAATATGCAAAACTGGCTACTTGCAGGCTGGGCTCTGTCAGCAGCGAGCTGGCCAGAGCTGTTACTGTTGGGAGAGCAGGCTTAGTCTCAAAGAGAACAACACAAGCCACCATTCGGACATTTGGAGCAAGCGTGCTGTCCATAAAGACCTGGAGAGTGAGCTCCCTTACCTGCAGGAGGAAGACAGAACCTCTGAGTAGCCCATAACTTCCCAGTGAGCAGTGCTTCCAGAGCAGTACACATGTGCTCTGCAGTGGAGGGAGAGCAGAACCCTAAACAAGAGAAGTGGGCACGGGAGCTGTCACTGAAAAAGAAGATATTGCTGGGTGCACAGTGAACAGGGCTGGGAGAAACAGCCATTAAGCTGAGAATTACAGTGACCAAAGCACTCTTTCCCAGGATATCAGCAAGGCTGGGATGATGTCAGGAGTTTGCAGTGTGGGCAAAAGGAAGACCAGCAACTGAGAAGCCTGTCCAGAGCTGCTAACATTACCTGATGGATTTATTATTCCTGACTCACCAAGCAAACCCAATCCATACCCTTTAAGACATTTGTTTAAATAATAATTTCAGTTACTTTTCCAGGGTCTTTTCTTGCAATTTTCCTTAAGGCCAACACAGCATCAGCATGAATTCTGTTTGGTAATGAAGATGCAGCTGAGGAAAATGTTGGCAAAAACTTCAGGATGCGTTTGATGCTGGCTAGCTCTCCTGCATTGCCCATGGCTTTCAGGGCCAAGGACATGTCCTTGGCATCACCTTTGCTGGTGGCTTCAGTAGCAAGGTCGTGGAGTGGCTGAAAATGGAGAGGACACTGTTAATCTTATGAGGTAATGATCTTGTAATAGTGCATAAGCCTGTGCATTGCCATAGCAAGCAAAACAATTACTGCTGCAAATCCCAGAACTGAGCTGTTCAGACTTTTCTCCCAGGAAAAATCTCACCATCATTATCAGGATGCTAAACACAGACCACACAAATAAGCATGGTTTTTTTAACTTGGTTAAACTGTAATTGATTTTGAATTGTGCCTGAACTGAGTGGGGAAGACAATCCCAGGTGAGTGCCTGCACCAAAGACTCTGCTGCAAGTTCAAAGGCAGAGCTGAGCTGATGCCAAGTTCAGTCATTCCCAGGGCCACCTCTGCCAGCCCTGCCAAATTGCACTTGCATATTTTTCACTTTCTACAATAACTTCAAGTTTACTTGAACAGTTTTGCTGTTCTGAGATGCAGAATTACCATTCTGGTGGCTTGGCTTTATTTCACTTTTTTTAGAAGATTTAAACACACGTCAAATACCAGCAAGGCCTTCTCAGTGCTATGGTCCTGCTGAGCAAGGAGCTGGAGCTGCACAGTCCAAGGACAATGCCCAGAATATTTCTGACAGTGAAATGCAATTGTATAGCAGGACTTCCTTGAAAACCCTAACCTATGACATACCCAGAGCTTTGCTTATATTCACACTTTACTGCCTTTTAAATACATCTTTTAAGTACACCCTACCTAATATAAAAGTAGAATCATAGAATCATAATTATTTTGCTTTAATCCAAGTTTTGTCACAACTTAACTCTGTTTCAGGCTGGTTACAGGATCCCCATAGGCTTCTAGTGCTACATTTGAAATTCTGAGCTGTTACAGCCTGAGCTTTCAAAGGCATCAGCTCAGTGTTTCATTCTGTCTTTGCATTGCTGAGTGAGGCATGCAAATAGTGAGTTACCCAATTGCCAGCATTGTGAGAGCTAAATTAAAGGCACTTTAAAAATTTTTCCACCTTTTATGAGTAAAAAATGAGAGTCACATACCTGAAGAAGTTCATTTGGACATAGTAAAGCCTGAGAACAGTATTTATTCACCATGCTACCATATCCTAGGTAAACAATTATCCTATGCATCGGTACTTTCTGGATCTGGGGACAGGTCAGAAAAGTCTGCAGAAGGAAGAAGTATCATTTTTACTGTTTCTAGTAATTAAAGCTGTATTTATCAATAAATGCATTTGAGAAATAGATAAAATTGATTTGTGCTGTTTCTAAATAATTTCAGGAATTAAATCAAATGCTAGACATTCTGCTACAAGAAAACTAAGTAGATTTGCCCCAGTTATGCTGTATGCTCTTTAAGATACTGATTATATACTATTTTCTTGAGTTTGTATTTTTTTCTTTTTAACTACTGATTTTGCAAAAAGAATCAACAGCAGTTTTCTCATAGTTTGTGGGGTTTAATATAAAATATAATTACAAATTTTGGCAACAAGTGTTTGGGAACATTTTCTGAAGCATTTCCCATTTTTGTTAATACCTTGCATTTTACAAATTTAGATGGAAATATGTTGTATTTTTCAGTTATAATCCTATGAATTCACCTTTAAAAAGGAGTGAGAGGGAAAACAAAAAGGAAGAATGATCTGTACTCACTGAGGCTATTTCCAGGGTTTGTTTGTTTGGTGTAACAAAATGGAAGGCAAGAGGGAGAGTCACTGCTGCTTCCCAGATGTTCAGCTTCTCATCATGGATTTTTTGCTTGAGGAATCTGAACGTGTCAGTAGCTCCAGCAGCACAGATGGCGCTCAGGAACCAGGGCCTGCCAGGAAAAGGAGGATTCATTATCCCCAGTGCCCAGAGTGCCTCTGATCAGAAACCCTGGCTGAAGGCCACAGTTACCTGGAGGGGAGTTCCTTGACAAACTGCAGCCACAAAGACTCGATTTGATCAAGGGTTGCTGCACGAAAAAGCTGGACCATTTGTAAGAACTTGGCTGAAGCTTCTTTAGTGTCTCCTTTCTCGTTACTCTGAACTAATTGCCGCAGCGTCTCTGTTAACTGCGGGAAAAACAAACAGCTGGAAGGATCCCTGTCAAAAGTAATTCTGTGGTGACCTGTTAACCTTATAAATAGTGAAAGTGTGTGGAAGTAAGCCTCTAATACCTGTAAATCTGGATTTTTATTCCTTATTAGAGGAATTGGCATCTGGAGTAGGTCTCCTGAGAAATGATAGCGAAGGCTCCCCTGTTTTTGCAGCTGAGATGTTGGTGCACTGATAGGAGGCCTTTTAACCCCGACCAAAGACAGCTCTTGTCTTCAAGGGAAAGAGGGAAAGCATCAGTAGACAGCAACCACACTGTGCATGGAGGGCTTGTACAGCACTGGAGCAGACTGAGGGGTACCCAGCAAGGGGGAACTGCAAATGGAGTGTGCACTTCTCTGTTCATCCATTGCTCAGGATTATCTGGATAAGTCATACGACTGCAAAAGCCTTTGTGAGAGTTTGCTAAAGTCTCTGAGAGGTTGGATAGATGTTTTGGGTGGCCTAAACAGTAGGGCACAGGCCACCTGAAACATCCTGGGCATCCTGAGCTGGGCATCCCAAATGGCTGTACAGTGTTTTGGCCCTTGGCAGCCACAGGCCTGACACTCCTTGTTATCCCACAAATCAACAGTAAATGTATAACCAGTTTTAGGCATCTCCTCCTGGCTATGATAATGTAAGGACATGCACAGTGCCTACCTTGCCTCCATGACTACTGCCCCATTGGGTTCATTGAAAGGAGAGATCTGGTACACCTGGTCTGACATAGCGGACGCCAACGATGCCCCGCTGTCGTCATACTTCACCTTGTAGGTGAATGTCACTGCACCCTTGATGTTTCTGGCTTTCTGGAAGTGCAAAGAGACCTGCTCAGAACTGGGAATGGGCTGGGCAGCCCAGAGGAGCCAAAGCCCCAGGAGCACCAGTGTGATGTGGGTGCTGAGCAGTGGCTCACAGCCAGCAGGGCAGGGTGGCTCACGCTGCTCGTACCAGGGCACAGGTGGGGCAGGGCCGGATGTAAGCCATCCCCAGGTTCTTCACTGCTTTATCCTGGCAGTCCGTCAGGTCCTTGCTTTTGGAAATGGTGGCACGGTTATTCTTGCTGTCGTCCTGGATAACGTATCTGGTTTGGCAGGTGCCTTCAATCCCAGCCTGCAAGTATTGGTTAAACACAGTGAATGTCCCACTTGAAACAGCAATAAAAAGGTCAAAGAAAATGGTCTGGGAAGTATAATTTAGTCTTTAATGGTACAATGAGAATAAAAGTAAAATCAGAATGGAAAAAACAAACCTCCTGTAGCTCATACGCATTTTGTGACTTTTTGATGGTTATCTGTAGCATGTTCAGAATCCCTCTCACTAGGTTAGTGCACAGAATGGGGCAGTCCCCAGGGGCAAAAATACTTCCAACCCTTCCTTCAGTGTATTCAAACTTGAAGGGCTGGCTGAGACATGCAGCAATGGTTTCTGAGAGCCTCGAAGATGGAGTGGAGGAGTCAGTGGGCCCGAAGCCATTGTGTTCCTCCAGCTTTGGTGATCGGATCTGTGAACAAAAACAGGAAAACAATCATACTGTTCACCATCAGTTTGAAATAGTGCTATAATACAGAAACTGGACACCTTGTCCATAGCAAAACAAAAGTCACTTGTCTAACATTGCAGGAAACAGTTTCCAACTCGGACTCCTGTTCTCAGCCTAGGAAGCACCCTTGACAATGCAAACTTCCATGAAGGATTTCTGCCAGAAAAATAAGATCATGTGAGCAGGATTCAAAAATTCAGCAAGTCTGATGAAGCTTGTAGGCTGAGTGAAGCACCAGCTACCAAAATCAGTACAGACAGGATACTCACTCCTTTGCCACAGATGACAAGTGAGATCTCCCTTCAGTCTGCAAGGCAGCCAAGCCATTATTGCCCAGGCTGCCTGCCTGAACACACAGGGACTGTTGTGGCTCCTGCTCCAGGTCCAGCACATCCCGAGCACCAAAGCCATGGCACAGCTGATGGGGGAGCAGAGGTGGAGCTCACACCTTTGGAAGGGGCTGACATCCCTGTGAGCTCCTCGGGCTGTAAAGCTCGTGCACAAGTCCTTGACTGCTACCTAGTGGGAAGTGTGTGCCTGCATGCACAGACCGATCCAGTCCCATCCTTACAAACACACCTCCCACCCTCCTGCATAAATGTACATGTTCCTGCATAGAGGGAAAAGGTGTGGGCTCAGTGCTCTGTTTTATTTCGGGCATTTGTAATCAATGCTGCAAGGGTGGCTTGCCTATGGTCACATTTTCTCACATTAAATCCTACTCAAGACTGTTGTCTGCAACTGCTAACCCTGTAGCAACTCCAGTAAGGTTACACAGAGCCTGCAATTGCAGCAGTGTGTGAAGTTTGACAATAGGTATTCCTTCAAACTGTTTCACTGTGCAGGATTACAGACTGAGAAAACTCCCAGGTGAGTGCTAAGGGCAGCTCTGACAGCTTTTTCTCCACGTGCTGCCTTCTCAATCCCTAGTCTGTGGTCTTTCGTGCCATGCCAGCATTTTAAGCTGTTTGGTTTAATCTTTTTGATGAGTAACAGTGCTTCTAGATCTGATATCATTATGATAAACACAGGCATTACCAATAGAATTCTTCACATTTGAATTAATGCCATGTGAAGAATATCAAAAGGGGGATAATGGAGGCAGTTGGGTCTTTCTCATGTGATATTTGAATTCCAGTGCTGAGCTTTTTAAGGCTATGGACCAGGTTAAAAAACATGGATATTTCATTCTAGAATGCTCATGTTCATATTCAAGCCTGGTGTTACCTTAGTAAAACTATGTTAAGGGCATTTCTTTAAAGCAGCTGCCAGCTATATTTTTGTATGGGGGTGAACCTAAGGTAGCTTTAGTCAAGGGGGCTCAGATACTGATGGCAGCAGAGCTGGAGCAGCTCCAGCTCCTTCCTGCAGAGGAGCAGGCTGTGAGTAAGCCTGTGGTGCTCTCTGTAGGTCCCTGCCAGTAACCCAGAGCATTCTGGATGCAGCTGCAAACCCTTCAGCGGTGCCCTCGGCTCTGCCCAGCATGCCTTAGGTATACAGGGGGCAGAGCTCAGTGCCCATGCCCACACCTCTGCCCTCTCTCATCACTGCCTGAGGGAAGCTGCTTGGGCTTGGAGGGGCACCTCAGCAGTGGGTAGGGCCCATAGCCTTTGTGGGAGCTCTACGTCTTTTTGTCTACGTTATTTTGCCAGCTTGAAGGTATGAGCAAAGCATCTTCAGCTGCATGATATCAGTGAGGGTGGGTTCCTATGGGCATGGTGATTTACCTGCAGAAGGTGGTCACTGTGAGACACACGGCTGATCTCCACCTTGCTGGCCAGCCTCACCCCTGCCATGGCCAGGCTTCTCTCAGGGAGCCCATGCACAATGATTGTCTCATAGCTATACAGGTAGGTCTTGCCCATATGAAAAACAGGCTCTGTTAGGAAAAAAATACAGAAACACTTCCTTGGCTATGACTGTTGTGATGTTACTTGAACCAACTGAGCAAAGAAAGGTGAAGCTGCCACTGCCAAAAAATAAAAAGTGCAAGCAGTGGGCAAGGCAAGGCTGTAAGGGAAGGCAGCAGGGGAGCTGCTGGCTGGCAGGGGAGTCACTTACCAAGGTCCTGCTTCTGGCCCTCTGTGAGGAAGGAAAGAGAAGTGTTCATGAACAAAACCATTTCTGTAGATCCTTTAATGTATTATTCATTAAGTCAGCATGCTAATGGTTGGCAAACCACCAGTAATGGGCCTCACCCACACCCCCAGGACACCAAGCCCATGCCAGCTCCGCTCACTAGCTGCTGCTTGCTTGGCTTTTCTCCTGCTGCTGAGTTTAGCACAGAAGTCTAATAGTTTACAGCTGAAGCTCTAAAAGGACTTCAGCAAATGAAGCTGTAAATATCCCTGAAAAGCCCCACGGAGACACAATTTGCTCAGGATCACAGTGGCTGTCACAGCTCAGCAATGATGGTAAAGCTTCAACTTACCCACGAGGGCGAACACCAGGGCCAGGATGAGTCCCTTCATGCTAAAAGTGATTGAAGTCCACAGGAGAAATCTGTGGCTTTTATAGAAGAATTATTAACAGGCACAGTGAATTTTGTTGAGTTATCAATTTCTTATCAACCACCCAACAAACCCTTTGATGGAGAGGGGGTTGGGGTCAGGGCAATGGATATTTTTGCTGAACCAAAACCATCACAAGCTCTGTTGTTCTCACTTCACCAACTGAATGCCTTGAAATTAGCTTTAGAAACAACTACTTAAAAGTATTAAAATATAGTTAAAGCCAAAATTCATTATTATGTAAGTAAAACTACTAATTATCCTTACTAAAGCACCCGGTGTTATTGCAGCCTGTGCTGACTTTGTCTGGGTTATCCCGACCTGACCATAAGACACGAGCTTATCTAACTGATAGTGCCCCAGCAGGATTGTGCAAAGCCCTGGGCAGCCCTCCTGTGACACCATGCCCACCCCTGCCCTGCTGGGAGTGGGGCAGGCTGTCAGCACAGCACTGCTCTATGGGGACAGGGACTTCACCCAGTGACACAAACCTCCCGTCCCTGTCACGAGGGCCATGGCTAAAATGCTGCTGACGTCCATGCTTCCCTCACCTGCCTCTCTTCCAGCCCCTTTCACTGGTGTGTTTAGCCACACAGGGCTGTTGGTGGGGGTTGCCTGGCAAGGGGGAAGGGGTGAGGCTGGCAGGTGTTACAGATCAAACCTCTTGGGTTAACAAAGTGGATAATGTGCAGGCCACCCAAGCTTTTCACATCACCCAAAAAGGGGTGGCATCTTCACCCCATGGTGGAGCCCCCTTCTCTCATCAGCAGGCATTTTCCCTGTCCCTTTGTAGGCAAACCCACAGAACTCTCAGGCTGCTCTTGGCTCCAGGGTTTGGCTTTGTTCCCGAGTCCACCTGCTCCCTCCAGTCAGGTCATGGAGCTGCTCCCTTAGGGATCAGCACAAGGAGGGCTAAGGCAGCCCCAGGACTGGGGAGTTCACCTTGGCACTGTGTGGCCACTGCTTGCCTACCAACCTTCTCCTCTGTGGGTGGGGAACCAAAGCTGTGCTGCCCAGTTCACTGTGGGAAGGGACTGGATTCATTTTCTCATCAACAGACCAGCAGCTCCTATGCAAGACAGCTTAGTTTTTGTAATGCTGTTTAGCTGATGGGGTTTTATAATTAGCCATTGGGATATAATTTATAATGTCTGACAAACAGTGGATTTTCTTCCTAGATCAAAGATCACATCTGTAGGGGAAAAATAAAAATCTGAAGCATGACAAATCCTTCACCATGTTTTTACTTGCTATATATTCAGGTCTTGATTTTTTTAACCCCTTCCCTTGTAAAACTGGTAGCACATGATAGAAAGCCAAGCTATTCACTAGAGAGTTCTGTCATGTCTTTGGAGATTTGGTAAACGTGCTTAAAGGATTTGAGTATACAGCTACTGGCCACTGGTACTCAAGACTCAAAAGCTATTATGGCATAATTACATGCAGCTGCACAGGTTAGGGTTAAAAAAAAAAAACCATCTTGCAGGCAGCAAGGACTTGAGGTCAGTGGCAGTACAAGCAGAGAGCTGCTGTGATGGCAATATTAAATGCAACAATGTTTGTATTCTCAAAATTATAACACTATATCACTGAAACATCACACTATAACAGTGACTCCTCAAAATAAAGGTCAAACAATTCCTCAAAATAAAGGTCCTCACTGGCAGCTGTACAGGCTGCACCCAGCTGCAAGGACAGGGTATCCCCAAAACTGCCAGCACTGCAGACTGGGGCTGCAGAATCTTGTCCCCATCCCACCCCATCCCTCCCTTTGGGCAGCAGATGCTGCAGCCCTGGTCATCCCAGCCATGCTGCTGCCACGGGGACATCTGTTCTTCTGCCTCAAGGGTCACCTAAACCTGCTGGCAAGGGCTTTGGCTCTAGGGATTTCTTTATAAAACTCAAACCTCTCCTTTTCTAGGTCTCTTCTTCAGTACCTCAAGAACAATTTCAACACCCAGTCTTTGCCCCATATACTTACAGCCCTTTTACACTAGTATTACTCAGAAGGATATAACCTGAATTAAAAAGAGAGAGAAAAAAAAAAAAAACCCAAACTAAGAAAATGGTGAGGTGGCAAACAGTTTTGCTGAGCCCAAGACCTGCCCTGGACAGCATTTCCCTCGAGCTATGCTCAGCTCCCTCCTCAATGCCAGGGGGAGAGGAGCAGAGGCTGACTGAGGGCTCTCACAGGCCCTCAGAGGTGACAGCCCCCAGAGCCTGCAGTCCCACAGGTGCTCTGGCTGCCTTGGTGGTTGGGGAATGCTCACCCAGGCTCTCCTGCCGGGGTTCTTCACACCTGAATGCTGAGGCTGCTAGAAAACAATCCCCCCAAAACTCTGCTCCAGCCTTGGCACGTTGGGAAGAGAAGAGCCCCATGGGCTGCCCCAACTGGAGCTGCAAGTTTGTGCCAGCATTGCCCACAGGGGCCACATAAAGCCCTGGATTCTGCTGGATTCAGCCTGAGGTTACCTGAAAAGTCTGTGCTTTCCATCACTGCTCTGTGTGAGCTCCAGGCAAGCAGCAAACCCACCAGCTCATAGCTTTGCTGCTGCTGCCAGCTCCCCATCATTCTGCAGTGCAGGTTACCATGGCAGCATTTAAACTGCATAGAATGGTATATTTAGACCTTTCAAAGATATTTCTTTTGGTACTGAGGACTTTACCTTTCTGAACTATAAAACTGATATCCAAAGAAGAAAACTCAGGTATGTGCATCTACTGAAGGTGCAAAAGCTGCTGGGGAGAGCAAAACAGCACAATTTTTACACAACGTTCTCAAGTGTTTCAAAATCCCATTCACCCAGTGTGCACACTCAGCCTGCAAACACAGCCTTAAGGCAAGCAGCAAACACCTTCCAGATCTGCTGGAATCCACTGGGCTCCACTGCTCAGGGCAGATTGGCTCATCCCTGACCATGCCCACGCAGATCCATGGCAGGGGACAGAGGCAGAGCCCACGTGGTGCTGGTGGCAGTGATGACTCTGGCAGGGTGCAGAGGTTGGGGCACCTGCCCCAAAGTGCAGAGGTCTGGCTCAGCCTCAGAGCCTTTGGCAGGTGTGTGCTTGAGTAACCCTGCCCTGTCCTGCTCAAAGACCAATTCACCGTAGCTTTGCATGTGGTGCAGCACAAACTGAACTGTTCTTGGCTCCCCCAGAGCAGCCTTGCCCAGGGACATGAGATCTGGGCTTATTCCCTGAGCCCCTCCCAGAGCTCTGGCCCAGCACCAGGGCTGCATGGCTGCTGCAGAGGGTGCAGCAGCACACCAAGGCCAGCAGTTCCTGCTGCAGGTGCACAGGATCCCAGCACCAGGGAAGGAAGCACTGGAGGAACAAGCAGGAGTACCACAGCTACCCAACCCAATTCCCAGTGTAACCCTGGTGCACACAAGATAGCCACAAACTCAAGAAGTCTATGACATCTATGACATGGGAGATGAGAACCTATGCAGACCTCCTCTTTCCACCACCAGTGAAATAAGGAAGCCTTTACAATTTTTTCCATGCATGGATTTATTATGAAATCAGATATTTATGAGCAATCATAACAGTTTCTACAATAATAAAGTTTAATACTTTAAATTACTTGGGAAGATTCCACACATCCTCGAGTACTTAATTTAGTATCTTCTATTATTCCTTAAGTCAAGGTTTTTTACACCACACAATAAAAACATGAAAGTATTTCTGTTTTCTCCTATGCTGCAAATGTACAGCTTCATGCACTGCAGCTTTGATCCTCGCAAGAACATGCTATGTGTGCATCAACAGTGTCCTGCATATCCTCTGACTTCTGGTCAAACTTCGTCTGCTTCTCAGTCAGGCTGGTAGCTGAATCTGATGGGGAACAAGAAATTAAAATTAAACAGTTTACTTCACAAGTAGTTCTGCAAGCTTCAGCATTTACCATGCACTAGTTATTAATTACAGCAGGCTTGGCTGTTCCTCACTGATTTACACATTTATATTTGTCTAAGTCACACATAGATGGTCCAGGAAACCCACTTCATTAATAAACCAGTTCTGCCTTGAAATCTACTACTTCCATGCAGAATTTTATTAATGATACATTTAGGAAAGGGTATTATGATCTTTAAGTAAAAAAACTTGGAAAACATACAATACATACAAGATACAATTCTATGCTCTATATAATCTATATCTACTTTATCTAATGTCTTATGATCTACAATACACGTATAGAAAATAAATCCTCCTTTATCACTGGGCCCGTGTGCAAGAATCCGGTCCACACCTGCCCTTCTAGTACCTAAATCAGCTCAGTGAAGTAGGATCACATCCAAAGGCAATAATATATAAGAATGCAAGGCAAGGACCCCTGTTTTGAGGTTCTGCACTTGGTCATACATGGCTCAGTCTCCACAGGCTGCAGTGCACAGCTTTCCAGCTGAATCCCAATGCTGACTGTGCTATTGTCCTGCCCTTACCTTGTTAACCCTAAACACCATGAAGGAGGATTCAGTTTAGATTTTAAATCCCAGCACAGTGAAAACAAATAAATGTACCATAGAAAGTCATCTCCCTCACTGAAGGAATGTTTGCCTATTAATAAAAACTAATAAAACAGGGAAAGGACTTCAGTCAATAGGGCAGTAAGTCCATGCCTACCTATGGCTATGTTATATTATCCATATTTTTCCAGTGAAATAACTGAGTCAAGTCACAATCTATTTATACTTTTTACTCTATATTTTGCTCAGCTCCTCTCCAGCAGGATTTCTGCTGACTCACCAGCAGGGAGGCAGTGGAAGCCCACGGTGACAGGAGCAGTCCTGGTCACAGAGCAGCCCTTGGTGCAGCGCAGCACGGGCTCAGTGGAATAGCACCGGGACTCGACCCCGGCCAGCTGAACCGACTTCTCCAGCTTCACAAAGGAGTGCCTCAGCTTGCAGGCTGCAACAGCATCAGGGACAGCTCAGTGCTTCCACCCAGCACCTCCAGACCTCCCCCACAAGGACCCAACACTGCCAACTTGCAAACAACTTCCCTCTCTGAAAACTGGGGTTTGATCATAAATGAAGAAGCTTTACTGACTGCTAAACCTTGTTTTGATACAGAGCCCTGGAAAGCTAATTTCAAATGCAACTGGTCTGCTTCTAGATCAGGATATAGAAACATGGTACTTTCTAAAAAACATTTTTCAAGATAAACTGGCTTATTGAATCGCTGTCAAACCACATTTTAAAATGCTGAATATTCAGCAGTGGAACTAAAGGGGAGATTTCTAACCAAATAAAATTAATCACCAAAGAATTGCAATTACCAACGTCATTCAGACACAGAAGTGGTGTCTGAAGACAGAGCAGTCTGAAGACAGAGTGGTATCAGAGAGAGAGCAACAGTCATTGCTGCCAACAAGTAATATCGACCTCATTTTGGATTCCCAGGACAAACAGTTAGAAGTGAGAAGCTAAACAGACCACAATTTATTCCTAGCTATAAGTTTTATGTCTTCAAATTTCAGCAGCTTCCACCATATGTTAAATGGAAACAGAATGTGGTCACCATCAGCCACAGGAATATTATTGTGGATGTGCATGTGGACTCCATATCCATCTAAAGCAAGTTTTTTGCCCAGAATTTATGACAAAAGCATGGAAGAACAACAGCTAGTGCTGAGCTAGACATGTACAAGCCCTCTCCAGAGACTGAGGCCATCCCACAGGGCAAGTCTCTACAGATAAACATGCTTGTTCTCCTCAAGCACTGTGGTGAGATGTTGCATCATAACCTCAGCTGAGAGCACCAGCACACCATAAGATCCTAATCTACTGAAAGGCTTAAAATGCAGCTTTTTTATTTCAACCATGTAATTAAGTCCCTGGAACTGCTCATATACTTTGTACATGCAAAACATGAATGCTTTGTTTGACTGGTTACACTGGTTCAAAAACCAGGTGGTCAGCCATGGTAAAAACTACTAATCCCCATCTGATTTTTTGATGGGCTAATTGCTGAAAATTGATGTCCAGAAAATGCTGTTGTGCTTAAATAAGAGCAATCTGTGTGAATTTTTACCTCTTTCTGATCCTCATCTAAAATACTTCAAAACTGAAACAAAGATTTTGATTCATCTTATTTTTTGAACTTCAGCTAAGTTGTATATTTTGGCTTGTTTAACCTGTGATTTCTTATTTCTTTCTCAACTTGCAAGTAATTTTATAACTTAATATATAACTTAATAATGGATCTTCTACTATGCTTTTAATTTCAAAAATACATACAGATTTTAAATTTTCTGAACAGATTCTACATTTTCTGAACAACTGCAATAATATGATACTAAATTTATTAGAGCTTGCATACCTCCTCTACAAGGCTTTTCTTCCAAAATCCAAGAATGCCCAAAGCTCACTGCATCTTTAGCTACATATCCGTTGGGCATCCGATACTCCTGTTTAGATTCTGCATCATATTTTCCACACAGTCCACACATTTTCCCTGCCATCCATAAAGCAACTTGGATCTTGGAGGAAAAAGAAGCAAGAAGTATTTAAAGTTTAAAAAAAAGTAATACCGGTGGAGCACATTTTTGCTATGCAGGTCCCTTCCACGTAAATTAATGCACAAACATTTAAAATCTCCTTGAAAAGAATTCAAAAGAGCCTGACAGTCAGATGCCAAACTCCTGTGGGGCTGCAGAATCTATAACTGCTACAGTCTTTATAACCTATTGTGCCAGTCTAGGGTGTTAAGTTATTCATGCTCTAGACTATTAATATGCTGAAGCTTTTTTCTGGTGGCTGTTTTGATAGTACAAGAGACAGACATGGAAAAGTTTTACCGATCCCCTGAGTTCCAGCTTTATATTAATTTTAGTGCAGACTTTAAACCACCCATTTATCTAAAAAGAATGACTGCATTTTTGCTGTTTTGAAGAATTATACAGCTGTAATAACAGTGGTCAGGAGCTGAAAACTGATTTTTCTTGTAAAGGCACTGCTGACTTAGTGTGTGCACACTCACAGACCCCCTTCCCAACACACATCTGTCCTGCAAGAACAGAGTACTTTTGTTGATCAAAGATTCTCATTTCTCACACTCAGAAATAAAGAGCAGGACTATGCAATGCTGCAGCATCACCTTCCCTCTGAGGTTTTTTTGTGCCCTGCACTCACTTGCTTCTGCCACTGCACACCCTTGCCCTCATACACACAGATTTAAGGGAATCCTATGGAAATTTCCTAACATCCAATCTTATGAAGAGGAAGAATGATACCCTGATTGTGTATCCATCAAAGTACAGTTTATCAATGCCATAGGCTGGAGCGAGAAGTACAAGCCCTTGATTTTCACTGTGGATCCACGAAGAAGCACCTAGAAGAAATAACAAAACAAAACAAAACCAGATCAAACCTAGCTTCTCTGAGAGAGAAAAAAGCAACTGCCATGTTTCTAAAATGTTCTTTTCTTCAAAATTCCTCAGTTACCCTATTCAAGAAACAAAAACATAGAACAAAGCAATGTAGAAATGTGCATGCATAGAAAATGGGTGTTTGCAAAAGGTTGGAAGACAATGTTAATGATCACAGACATTAATTTTTCTTTGGGTTATTAACATAATCACATTTATGTGTAGAACTTATTACTGAGCTGTCTAAGGTATCTCTGTAGTTGAGCAGATCAACAAGGCTCTGAGTACACTGTATTGGAATATGGAAATATGAGGAACACCATGACTGTCACTGGAGCCATTTTTAGCACAATTATCATTTCCCAAGTACATAACAAATAGGACAGAGCTCAGCACTGGTACATGCTAACCCAATTTCAGCAAGATTTAGCCCAATTCATATATTGCAGCTCTTCAGTCAGAATACCCACACTGTATATAGCCCCTGACTACACAGCACAGGATGAAACCAGGTCTTCCTGTACCTTTCACAGAAACAAACTATTCCTGTTTTGGGAGAAGAAAGCAGGTTGTTTCACCAGTTTTCCATACCTATCCCTGGCAGAAAGCAAGCCAAATTTATACCTATGAATCGAATCAGGAAAAACATCAATATACAAGTAATGCTTAGTGGATTTTAGAAAAGCTCTACTTCAAAAAGTTTTAATCAACTAAAATTTGGTAGCATAGCCAAAACCCTTCTCAAATTTGGAGCTACAGTAGGACCTGCAATGATGTACAAAAAGGAGGGATCTTTATGTTAATTATATCTTGCTTATTTAGGCTAGTTCAAGAGCTTCACACACTAATCAATCTTTCTAAACATCCCTCTGCAAGTGAGTAAAATACATATTCTTAAATATTACCTTAAAACCAAAGAAACACTGAATACAAACTGATCAAATGTCCTTCACAGATTCCTTCTCTTTCCTTCTTTCTCCTAAAACATATGTGAAAATTGAACAGCATGGGCTGCACCACTTACCAGCAGATGTCAATGAAACATTTGTTGGGCTCTCAGCCCCATCCACCAGCAGCTTCACCCGCCCGCTCGCAGCGCGCATGTCGACTTCACTGTCAAGGACAAGAGTGGTCACACCCTGCCTGTGCCACAGTCACACACTTACAGGGACAGAGGCATTTTCCTGCTCACTAAACATCACTGGTCAGAGCACAAGCTCATTTCAAATGCTTAAATTACATCAGGGTATTCTTGTCACCCAAGATGCAGGATGAGAGCATCAGCATCACATTCAATATGCATGGAAAATAAATAAGGGGAGTGCTGAAACCATGGGCTGCTAACCATTGCAGCAAAGCTCAAACTCGAGCTCCTCTCATGCTAAGTGTGGACAACGAGGTCCCTCATGCTCCCAGCCTCTGGCAGAAGTTACTTACTGATTGCCAAGCTTGATGTTGATTGCTTTCAGGTCCACAGCTTCTTCTACATTTTTCATCATCACCAGGAACTTAAGGTCAGAGCTGCAATCCTGAGCCAAGATGTGGTAGCAGCTTGCTGGCATTGTGTAGTTAAACTGAACTTCATTAAAGGTTGTGATCTTCTTGTAGGAAACTGAGCATTGAGCTGGTTAAAAAAAAAAGCCAGTGAGATTTTCTTTTCCATGACAGAAAGCCATTAAGTGGTGTGGTTTATTTTTACTGCCATATTATTTTAGCTTTGTATTTTTTTCACTATGTGATATTTTCATATGGTTTACAGGGTTTTTTGGCTACTAAGCACCCATAAATTCTTAAAAAAGGCATATAATATGTGTTCTTCTATCTAACAAAAAATAATTGCCAGAAATTTTAAATTTTATCAATTCAGATAATTGGCATCTTGATCTCTGAAATGCTGATGATTTCTGTACTACATGCACAATATTTTCTCTCAGTTGAACCATCCTCACGTTATTACAGAACGTTTCCTAATTAACTGGCCATAAACAATGCCAGCAAAATTTAGAAGGTGTCCAAATAAATTGAGACTGAAGTTGTCATGCTTCTGAACCCAATTAGACTCTGACCTTTCAAATTCTCAAGCACTGCAGAAGGGGCTTCAGCAAAGACATCCCAGATGGGAGGCTGCAGCTCTGAAGCTGGTATCCTTGGACCTACAGGAAGTGGCAGGGGAAGCCTCAAAGCTTTTTCATAGAGGGTAGTCTGAAAAGGAATTCAAAAGCACATTCAAAATGCACCTGTGCCAGCAAACAGCTAGGATTATTTTTTTCCTATTTCTTCTACTTTCATTGCAAAGACTTTACGTGAACATAACTCATCTGACTCATTGCCCAAGAGGTTTTTGCTTTTGCTCAGTTTTCTTTCATGATGTGAGAGAAGTCGTTCAGGTGTTATCTGGGAGAGAATTAATTACTCCCTTTCAAAGGTGGTGAGGTGGATACTTATGGAGATACTACAGATGGAAACCCCTGTCATTATGAGTACCCATGTCTCTCTCTATGAAAAAAATCACTATATAGACATCCTTCTATGAAATATTACAAAGATGGAAATATATAAAAGTATTTTTCATCATTTGCACCCGAACTGATGCTAACTTAATTTTTCTTTCTCAGAATTGACCCACTGTAATTAAACAGTCACACTTTTCTACTAGGAGTTAAATAGAAGAGTGATAAAAATATTTCATAGTTACATCAGGAAGCTTGATAACAACATCACACGTCCTTGGAGAAGTTAGAGCCACGATCACCCTGGCTTGTCGAGAAGGATTCTTGTCTGTTTTTTCAGAGAAACCCAGCATAAATGCAGCCCCAGGGACAAACTTGTAAAACCTTCAAAAGTTCAAATCAAAAAGATTTAGTGAGATGGGGAAAAAAAAGGCTGCACACATCCCAATTTGATTGTCTTAGACCTGCGTGTAAGTAGCATAACAGTCTTTTCAGGATCCCTGGTTATGTCTTCACACCCACTCTCTGCTCAACTGTTGAAGTGTTCAGTGAAAGGAAGGATCTGTTCCTCAATTTTCAGTAATTATGGCAAATATAAAGGGTTACTGTACATTAAAATAAGAAGTAATCCCACTCAGCTTTTATGTCCAAAGGCAGTACTCAGACAGATCAGAGAATAAAGTATCAGCCAGTACTTAAGCCACTAGAACTTCGTGTGCAGATGCTGATTTTTCCCAGTTGACCAGTATTGTTAATGAGTGTCACTAAAGACTCAGTTCTCACCATTCTGCTATGGCCCTGACACTGGAAGGAACCTTAGGCCACTCCAGTTTCACTTGCACAGCAGGGTGGGCAGCAAAGTGCCCCGTTACCAGCTCAGATGAAACCTTGTAGTCCTGGCAGTTCCGTCCCCATTTCAGGTAAGCCTGTGATGGAGGGACAGTGGTGCATTGTTTAACGCCTGGAGCACGGCTTTCCTGGGATGCATACAGAGCTCTACAAGCTACTTTTGAGCCTTACCGTTGCCTTGTGAGCATTGAGGACTGAAGCATCAGCACAGAGCTTCCACTTGCTTGAATCTGTCAGGTTTGACACAAATACCTGCAACCGGGGCCTGATGGAGTCAACATCAGCATATACCACGAGCTGGAGGCCTCCTATCTTCTTATCATCACGGATGCCGTGCAGAAAAGCTGCTAACACTGGTGTTTTAACATCTCCCAAAAACTTTGGCTAAGAAGAAAGGGGGAGAAAGTGTGCAAAACATATAATTATAGAAGAGTTACCATGGAGCATTTTAGATGCAAGATCTAGATGGATAAATGAAAAATAAACAACCGAGCCACAAATATGTACCAGCATATGTATCATGCATATATACATGCCTATAAAACCTCATGCATATGTCTTTAATGTGCCTGTGCCTCTGCATGCCAGATGGCTTTTATCACTGTGCTTTTATGAGCCAAAATTTGTGCCGTTCCCTGAGCTACAGCTGATACCATGGAAATATTCATATAATTAAAATACAGTAATGACTATATGATTTGGGCTTCATTGTTAGTATCCAGCCTGTGAATAAAAGAAAGTGGTTGATTTTGAACAGCATCAGCTGTCAGTTGTATGCGTCACTCATTCCCACAGCAATAACAACCCCAGCTCGTCTCCTCTTGTTTATCTGTCTGGGTCTTGTGTTGGCTTTCTCCTCACACTTCAGCTGTGAGTTCTGTGGGGCAGTCAGGTTTTGTGTTTGCACAGCAACCCAGCACAGAATGTAATCCAGGACATTTTCTTCAACATCAATTGCCCCTTCCCTTGGAGAACAGCCTTAAGTGCATTTTGACCTTCAATGTCTTCATCATGCTCAAGCCTGCAACATGTGCCTGGTGGTGAGGAGCCAGGTGCCCCATGTCCCCTCTTTTGCTGAGGCTGCTCTGAGCCTCAGCTGCCACCACCAATGTCCTCACATGGGTACTGCAGCACCCTAATCTCCCTCCAGGCTGCAGAGGTCACAAAATGAGTCTCTGCAGGCATTTCTTGGGTGGGATTTCCATGAGGGAAGGGCTGTGATGCAAGTAAGAAGGATCCTCACTGCAGAGGACAGTGCATGTGGGAACTGTGGTGCATGTCTTGACTGATACCTGAGACTCGAGAGGTTGGCATTTCTCCCTTCCCATTATTATTAATATTATTATTATATACAATTACTGTCAGTGCACAGCCACTCTGACATTATTCCAAGCTGTCAAAACCCCCTAAAAATGATGCAACTAACCCATGAAGCTTGAGATGTGGCACGACTGAATCTGGCAGAAGAATGTGAGCTGCCAACTTGGTCATCTGGGAGTTTTCTTTTTGGAAACTGCAAAAAAAACCCACCCAAAAAACAAACAAAAAAAATCAAGACACAACAGGTTTAAGAGGGTAACTTTAAAGCATGCTTGAAGAAATTGCACGAGGCTGTGCTGAGCAATACTCTCTCATGGCACTCGGAGTTGGTAAATAAGTTTGTTCCAGCCCTGAGCAGCTCAATGACTTGCATTAGGCTTTGTCCTGCTTACTAACTCTGGAAAATCTTGTTTCTCCAAACATATCTGACTTTTCATGGTCCATAAGGACCATACCTAGATGAGAATTCCCTGTATGAAAAAACAATGGACCAGAGCAAGTCACATTTAATCACTTCTCACTTCAATATTAAAGACCAGCAATTCTTCACAGGCCTGATAAACTGGAAGCTAAACTGAATGGACCAATTGAATGGAAAGGAGCATCTGAGTGGACACACACCACTGAAATGGAACTTTTTGAGGAACACTAGTATCAAGTACACTGCTCTGGCTGGTTCATGCCCTAGTAAGAATCTGCTCAACCAAAATACTATAAAATAAGGGATCCTCCTACGTTTTTCCACGTGACTATCCTTGTTGTCTGCTTGCAGTGATTCCAACCCAAGAACCCAGGGGATCAAAGCCAATCAAATGAACCAAGCTTCTGATGGTTCCTCCAAAGTGTGTAGCTCCAGTCTGTTTCATTGCTTTGGAAGAGCCTTTTAATCTCCTTTGCAGAGCCACAAGTGGCTTCATATGCACAGCACAGAACGGAACACAGCTCTCTATCCATCTCAGAAAAACCACCACAGTTCCAATGTTATCAGTACTGTGATTTTCCTCAACAAAGATAACAAATTGCCTTTAAAGTCTCCATTTGACTCCCTACAGTTTCCCCACTTCTTTTTCTGAGGAAAGAAAAACTCACCTCTCGTCTATGTGCTGATTTAAAGCGGTACTGATAAATCTCATGAGATTCCTTTGAAAATGACAAAAACAAGAGGATTAGAACTCCCAGAGGAAAAGAAATGCTGCAATTATATGGAAATCTAAGAATTGGGAATTAAATAAGAAATTTACTAATTATCATTCATACATAGTTCTGTATGCTTAGTCACAAGCACATAATGCAAGATGAAGTCATTTATATAAAACATTAATGTTTCTACCACAAAATTAAGGCAGAAATATGCAATGTTTATGGACAGTAAATGGTGAAAAAAAAAAAATTCCTGACAGTAACAATGTTTTCCACACACAAACTTGTGGAAACTTTTGAGATGAATTAGATATCTGTGCCAAAGATTGCTGCTGTGTTTGTAGAATAAATTTTTCAGCTTTATGTTGCTAAAATTTACTGGTCAACTCCTAATGTCCTGATTCATCATGCAAGGCCAGCCACCATCAGGAGTGTGATTCACAAACGTTAGTAGGATCGGTCGATTTCAGACAAAATTACCCATATTTCGGAATATGTGCTGCTGCTGCCACCTTCCAGATGTTGGGAATGATGTTCATGGCTGTGCTGGCTCTGTGACTCACTGCTGCTGCTGCTGCTGCTGCTGCTGCCATTCACATGCCTCGAGTGATGTCCCTTGCTGTGATGACTTGATGACTTCCTGCTGCTGCTGCTACTCCTACTACTGCTGCTACTGCTACTGCTACTGCTCTTGCTGCTGCTGCTGCTGCTCTTGCTGCTGCTGCTCTTGCTACTGCTGCCACTGCTGCTGCTTTTGCTGCTGCTGCTACTGCTCTTGCTACTTCTACCACTGCTGCTGCTACTGCTGCTGCTGCTTCTGTCACTGCTGCTACTGCTCTTGCTACTTCTGTCACTGCTGCTACTGCTGCTGCTACTGCTACTCTTGCTACTTCTGCTGCTACTGCTACTACTCTTGCTACTTCTGTCACTACTGCTGCTCTTGCTACTTCTGCTGCTACTGCTGCTACTCTTGCTACTTCTGCCACTGCTACTGCTCTTGCTGCTGCTGCCACTGCTGCTCTTGCTGCTGCTGCCACTGCTGCTCTTGCTGCTTCTGCCGCTACTGCTGCTGCTCTTGCTGCTTGCATCTTTGTTTCTCTCTTGCTCTTCTTGATCATTCTTATCTTCATCACCAGCCTCTTTACCACGAGGAGAAACAGCAGATGATGAGGAGGAGGAGACAGCTGAGGAGGCAGAAGATGAGCTGGAGGGATGTTTTGTATCAGGGTCTGCTCCAAGCTCTGGAAGCACAGTGTTTTCTTTCTTTGAAGGTTGCTTCTTCTGGTGTCGTGTTTTATTTGCAATCTGCAAGCACAGTCCAAGAGGTGCAAAAGAGAGAATACATCTGGTCCTGTTTTTACAAAGTAAAACTTCTGTGGGTATCAGACAAAGCTGGGTTCTCACACCAGCTTTTCAAGGGAAAACCCTGCCTCACTCACTGCAGAATTCCCTCAGATCCACTCCATGCAGCTGAAATCCAGCCCAGCACACACCACCTTGCTGGATGCACCCCATAGGAGCAATACCTCAGCATGGGGCACTGGCACCTTCCAAAACAGCCCCATCCTTTGCCATGCCAGCTTTCCACACTGAACTTGTAATTCTTGCCCTCCTTTAGGGAAAATGTTCCCCACTGCCATACTCAAAGTCACTTGCCTTGAACACATTGTCAATGCCTAGAATCTTCTTCAGTTTAGCTTGAATATCCTCATACAGAGATGATTCACCCTCTTCCTCAGACTCCGAGTTTACTTCACGAATTATTTTGGAAGCTGCTCTGGATCCTGCCTGAATCTCCAGCTGAATTTTGTCAATATCAGCATCTGTATCAACTACACACCGATTGCACACGTTAGAAAGTTACACTGCTTCAAATAGCACTGACAAGCCTAAAATGCTCAGTATTTTACCTGGGATCAAGGCTATTTTAGCTTCATGTTCTCCAATGAGTTTGTGCAAATACGTGTTTTTTAGGAAACTGGCATCTCGTGACCTCCTGGAAAAGCAGAGCTGACACCCGAGGTGATGCAGCTTGACGCAAATGTCTCGTTTGTGAGATTTTCTTCCCGTGACGTGGCCAAGATCCTCTTGAGAGCTGTAGGCCTGTTTCCCTGACGTGCTGTCAGCCTCTTGCTGCATCAGAGATGAGTATGTGAGTACCACTGGGAGTGTGTCATAGGCAAGCGTAAAACCACAGACATCCATTACAAAGAGGGTAAATACTACTATATAAGCAAAAAAACATAGCCTACCTTTGTGAAATCTTCACTGGAAGCTCCATCTGATGGTTTGAAAGGTTCTTCCACAATATTTGATGAACCATCTCCTGGGAGAATTGGGGTTCTCTTTTCAACACCTAGCTCTCCTAAATTTCTTGATACAGCAAAAGCCTTGTGTCTGTTGAGATACATGCAAAAAATGGTGAATTATTCCAGCCCCTTGTCTTTGGATTAAATACATCATTGTCAGAATCGAGTGACAACACAGAGGTAAGATATTTGAACACAGGGATTATACATTAATTTAGAAACATAAATATTATTGAAAACAAAAAAGAGTTCATGACAAATATAGTTTTCTTATATTGCAGGAAGTTTTCAAAGTCTGGATAGATATAAACAAAATTTCCAAAACATTAAAAATTTTCCTTCAAACATATAAATCAAAATCCTTAGAAGACAATAAGATAATAAAAAATAATAAGAACACAAAATAATAAACTTCTTTGTGCTTTATCCCAAAGGTTCTGCTACACACTGAAGAGTCACTCTGTCTATCTAGAGACCTCTGTGGGAGGTCAGTCAATAGTCAACTTTCTCAGGCTTCAGCAACACAAAATATCCTGAAGTAATGCTACTGTACCTTCCAACCACTATTTCAGTTTCCTCATGGCATGGATTTGTTTCAATCTTAATATTTTTCAGCTTCATGTCTATCTTGGCATCAAACTTCAGTGGCACTCTTGTCAGGACCTTGCCTTGAATTTCCACAGCTTGTTGGAAGTATTCTGTGTTGACACCCATTGTTGCAAATTTCTGTATGTATAAGCTGAAACAGAGAGCAGCAGTCAGGTGTGAGGAAGGAGCTCTTTGGCCCATGTGGTTCTGCCTTCCCTTAAAAACCTCCTTCACATGTAAAGCCTTAGAAACCTGCCATACCTGGGGGTTATGTCAGAACGAATCTGCACAGTGGATTCGAGCAGCTGTGAAGGTCTAAAATCTCCAGTTAAAGGGGGAGCTATCTTTCCATCAACTGCAAATGCAAGAACAATAGTTGAACATTGTAAAAATGAAAGAAAGGAGTCGAACATAAGCAGTTCTCAGTAGGATGTAGTGTTTTTGTTAGTACAACAAATATGGCTGGAAAACGAGACACTCTGGGGTACATGAGACCTTTTATGACTCTGAAGAATACTGAAAATATAGAGGAAGCTTGTTATGTAGGCAAAGGTTCTGATGCAACATATTGAAAACAGAAATAAAAATGTACTAAGAAAATTAAGAGCTGACCCAAATTGGAGGTTTGATAATGAATGCAACATTAAAATTTCAGATACATGGGGAGTCAGAAGACAGAGCGAATGCAGAGAACAAGGCTAAACAACCTCTGCTCTCCAATCTTTCCTCACTACAAGTGTGAACATCTTGTATTGTGGACCCAAAACCTGAGGGTGCCTTCTTTTACAAAGTTCAAATCTTAAAAGAAGACAATGAACAAGTGCCAATGGCAGACGAAGGTTTCTCATAACAAGTCACCAATTATATTTTCAGCTGTTGACTACCCTTGGAGATCAGCAGTCCAGACAGCCTTCACTCATTTTGTAGCCCATCCATCTAATCCATACCTTCCCAGCTTGGCTACAAGGTGGTTATTAAAAAAAAAAAAGTAAAACATGCAGAACACACACAAGGGACAGAGCTGCAAAAATGTTACTAAAGCAAACTAACAAACCAAAAACCAGCAAAGAGTGGGTACATGGAAGAGCACAAGCACATGTGCATCACCCTTCATTTCTTACGTGGTGTCAGCAGATATTAGAGTCAGTTTTGCCTAATATAAGTCTGCTGTACAGCTCACAGTGTGAACACTTAATTAACTTCTTGATGACGACTAGCACTTTCATATTTATTCTTTTAAAAGTGAGATCCAGTCTCTTTTCACAGGCCCTCTTCTCTTCCTGCCTTCTTAATGTTACTAGAAGTTCTCTTTCGATTGTTTTCTATTCTCTTCTTAAATCAACCCTAAATCCTGCTTAGCCTGTGTGCACCTCTCGGGAACCACCCCCTTCTACCCATATCTGCATCAGCTCCCCAGGCTGCTCCAGGGTTTTTTGGCCTTGAATGTTGTGGCCTCTCTCCCTGTGGTTTTCCCAGTTCTCATTTCACCTTTTCTGTCTTCAACCCATTCAAAGACAATGCACAAATCAGTGCATCCAGCTTCTCGTCAAACATCTTCACTGCCCTATTCTCCAAAACAAAAACTAGTTCTTTTTCCACCTTCCTGGCTCTCCACTTCTTCCCCCAGCCTCCCTCAGCCCCATCCCTGCCGAGCCGATCCGAGTGCCCAGCTCACGATCCGAGTGTCCTGCTCACCGCTGAGCGCAGCGCGGGCCAGGGCAGTGCTGTAGGAGCTGAACTCCAGGGGCAGCCCGGCGCACGTGGGGACGATGTAGCGCAGCTCTGCCAGCCACACGGGCTGCGTCCACTGTCCCGCGACGCCGGCGCGCAGCTGCCCCGCCAGCCTCTTCAGCACCGCGCTCCTGTCGCCGGGCTCCAGGACGGTCTGCCATAAAACACAGATCCAGGAGGTTGGAATATGGAAGTGTAACACTGTCCAGTGCTGCAAAGGAGTAGGGGCCCTGGTACCTTCACAGCCTGTTGTAGGACTTCCTTATTGATGTTGATGTAGGCCAGCTCTTGGCCAAAGAGTTTAAAGTAGGCTGATACCAAGGGGGTTTCTGTTGGCAGTTCCTTCCATCCCAGCAGCTGGGGAACAGATAAAAAAAGCAAGCAAAGTTTCTTAATGGAGCACTTAATAAATGATAATTCATCCTAAACCACCCATAACTAAACCCATCACTGGCCAAGCTGCTGTTTTCCTTTGTAAAATTTCCAGTTGTAAATAGCATGACGACACTAATTCGCACTTTCTTCCACCATTGAAATGCCCACAAATGTTTGGTATCCCAATACAACAACATTCACACACAGAGTCTGGGCCATTAGTACCACTAAACCAAGTTTGAAAGCACAGGAAAAAAAAAAAAATCCTTTCTCTTGAAGACAAAGGCATATTGTAAACTAGGTGAGGTAGATGAAGGGAGGGAGTAGGAAGCCTGCCAGGCCTGTGACACATCATGCTGCAATGCCTGCCGCTCCCTTCCCTCCTGTTTTCCTCCTGCAGCCATCTCTGAGGTGGGGAGGAGGCAGAGCCAGAGCAAAAACTGGAAGAAGTGACTGCAGCCATGGAAGATGTCCCCTGAGCTGACTCCTAGGAGAGTAGTTTACCTCCTGACAGGGCTTTAGCTAGAGTGAGAATCATCACCAATGCCCCTCCACATAACCCACACATGGTATTACTGAAAATACTTACAGCTTTTCCAATCTCCTTTATCTTTTTGTACGTGGAATATTCAGCAAAGGGGATATTTCGTTTCGTGATGACATCTGTGATGCCTTCCACACGGACACCAGCCTACCAAAACAGCACGAGAAGGAGCAGTCTGAAACATGCTTACAGAGAGGAAACTTTGTGAGCAGTTTTCATTTAAATTAGATTTTTTATTGTCTTAGGCAAATATTTACCTCCACCAGTTCAGCCACTGACCCTGCAGAATACGCCATCAGCTTGGAAATTATTGCTGATGGGAACATCGTTCCTGGGCTGTTCATAATAAGGACATCTCCAGCTGCACCAACTTTATAGTTATCTATGGCAGAAGAAAACAAGAGACATCTTTTTTCTAACCATTCTTGAATGTTTGAATTTTTATCATTCAAAATCATATTTCTGCAGCTTTTTCCACTGCCAACTTTAAGATATATCATTCCATAAACTGTAACTGTTTAGACAGAAATTATTAAATGGCTACTCTAAACATGAGTCTCACATTTTATTTACTTTCTCACTGAAACAAAGAGTGCCATATTTCTCCAAAGGACTTAATATTTTAAGAATGGATTTCTGAATTGAAAGTTTCCTGATCACTGAAACACTTACTCACCAAAGTAACCACCAATACTTATGACCTTGCTGTAGCGATAGCTCAGCCTGTCCAATTTGGGGGCCAGCAGCTTAAGGGCAATATTGCAAGCTGAAGATCTAAACAAAATGAGAAAGGTAATAGTATCCAGAAACAAGGTGCATCCTGTCAATAAGTAAACTGACTTCAGTTGTCAGCACATGCAGAAGATCATTATTTGCTGAAGAGCACCTGATTTGTTCCTTTGTCTACTCACATGTTGTACGTGTACGGCAACCTGCTCTTGGACAAAGCCTTCATGTGGGAATACACAAAACTGGCCACTTGCAAATTGCTCTCCTTCATGGCCACATTGGCAATGGTTGTTATTAAGGGAAGGGCAGGCCTTGTCTCAAAGATAACAGCACAAGCCATCATCCGCACTTCGGGGGAAAGCGACTCGTCAGCAAGGATCTGGATGAGATATCCCTGCACCTGCAGAGAAAAAACATGGTCTGGAATTACCAATAATTGAAACCATTTTGCAAACTGGATCCACACCTAACCCACAGGAAATATGGGAGAGGGGATCATTATCCCTGCAGAAAGGTTTCCTGATCTTTTTGATGGCAGGGTTCTACATAACTTTACTAATATAATTGAAGGGGCCATGGTGCAACCGCCCCATGAAACCACTGAAGCTGAAAAAAATGTCCATCTATCAATGTGTTGAGTCAACCCATGATAATCAAAAAGGCATCAGCATTGCTTTGTGCATTATTGACATTCAAATATCAGTGAACATCTTCGGAAGAAAAAAATGTAGCTAATAAGACAGATTCATTGTTTGAAGTAACTCCACTGACTCAGTGAGCATGCTTCACTATTTTAGACCAGTTTTAAAAGGGTTCAGCTGTTCACCAAAGACAGTCTGAGTGAATAGTCCAACATTTGGTCTGGGAGTTTAACAGAAAATGTCTCTCCTCCTGATTACAGAGGCAATTTAAATTATATGTCTGACTTTTAGGTGGCTAAGTGTCCGCTATCTGTAACTAGCACAGGACTTAGTTTGCTACGACAAATGATAACAGCAACACTGCTGATATCCTTTGGGAAGATTCCTATGGACTAATTATCATTACAGCTTCACAGAAAACATCAGCTGAATGTAAAACTGTAAAGTATTGTTCTTAAAAATAATATTAAAAAAAAAACCACACTGGATCCACACACGATACCATTAAAATCATTATGCTTATGATACATATTCTAATTCAGTAAGTAAAGAAAATCTGCCAGATCCTACTTACTGTTTTGCAGTCCTTCCAAGCAATTTTTCTCAAGGCCATTATGGCATCAATCTGAATGTGGATGGGGATCTCAGAAGCACTGGATGAAAATATGGGAAGGAACTTCAGGATGCGCTTGATGCTGGCTGGCTCTCCGATGTTGCCAATGCACTTCAGAGCTAATTTCATTTTGTCCTCACGGCCCCTGCTGATTGCTTCATCTGCCAGGTCATGGATGGGCTGTAAACAAAGCACAGTTCAATCTTCTCACTCTAATGTATAGACTGTCCACAGTGTCCCCCTTACCCACTGAAAAGCCTACCACAATAAAGCAACTGGCTTTAATAAAATCACCCAGTGGTGGTTTCTCTCGGGATTTTACCCTTGCAATGTGAAAACTGTGTTTTCAATGATGAAGCAAATGACTACATTGATAAAATTATTTGATTCCCCTGCTCTGAAGAAAACCTACAAAATGTGGTTTTATATTTCCAGTCACCCTTTTTACACTGTATCTTAAAATAATTAACTTAATATAATGAACATTATTAAACTATTTAAAAAAAGAAACAACTTGGCAAAAAGCTGCCCACCTGGAGAGCTTCTTTAGGACAAGCTGAGGTCTGAGAACAGTATCTATTCACCACAGAACTGTATCCCAAGCTGGCAAGTTGTTGAAGCAGGGGGTTTTTCTGGATTCGAGAACTAGTCACTAAATCCTGTGAAGAAGAAAAAAATTAATTTGTCATTTAATACAGTGCTTCACAAAGCTTTTAGAGCAGGAAAATAATCAGATCTTATTTGAAGGGATCAATTTCGGAATGATTACTGTTCTCATCCAAACAAATTAAAGTAGGTTGTAGACATTATATTTGGAAGTTTTACTTAGGAGCTTATTTCCGCACTAGTTCATACACATATAAGCTTACATAGCTATATTTTGATTTTTGTCAACTGAATATAACACTGAAAACATTAAGATTATGGATAAACAGCAATGTATAAATGTGAAAAATGTGCAACTCAATTATATTAATGATGCATTTTCACATTTGATTTTCCTGTTTAAGAATATTGGCTAGAGATAGCAAAAATCCTGGTCAGAATAAATGGTTCATTGTTGTGTCAACGTATTTGGTGTTTGCACTAATATTTTTCCTGCAGCGTTTTCCACTTCATGAACTAGCTTGCAACTGAAAGAGCTGCTCAAATGATATATCACCCCAATCATCATTTGTTTCAGAAGAGATTAAAAGGACAAATATTTGTGTGTAGAAGGCACGTCATGTGATCTCAGCAAACTAAAATGAGAATTATTCCCAGAAGCTCTTTTAAGGAAAGGGATTTATATCAATATACAGAAATGAAGACACAGAACTTCCCTCTAATAAATCTTATGCCAATATAAATTCATGAGTCAACATTTCCACAAAATTAGTGTACACAAGAGGAGAATCCAGCCTCTTATGTACATAATCACAGGTTGTTGGTTATCATTCCTTTCATTGTGAGACAGGAAACATTCACATGGCTTTACTCACTGCTGCTATTGGAATAGTGTGTTCATCAGCTTTTGTTAAATGGAGAGCAAGGGGAACACTTAGAAGAGCCTGAAGGTAGCTGAGGTCATCACTGCGGATTCTGCTCTTGATGAATTTGAGAGCGTCTGTGGTGCCTGTTGCAGAAACTGCACTCAGCAGCCATCGCCTGCAAACAGATTTTTTAAAAATCCTTCATTTTAGCTCACAGCTCTTATAAAACCTGAGAGTTTCTTGTAGGTTGATAGAATGAAATACCTGTAGCGGGGCTTATCTGAACATTGCCTCCAGATGGATTCAACAGTGTCAGCACTTGCTGTGCGGCAGAGCTGGACCAGCTCCAGGAAACGGTATGGAAGATCATCATGGAAATCCTGCTGGTTATTCAGGACTATGTGTTGCAGTGTTTCGATTATCTGTTACAAAATACAAGATAGAGGGCACGCATAATTACAGTCTTTGGAATTTATGATCACTTTTTTTTTTTTTTAAATTAGGAAAGCAATTTTGAAAAAAATACCCGTTGCTCAGGGTTTTTTGTCTTGATGAGCTGCACAGACATCTGTGGCAGTACTGCTGGGAACTGGTATCGAAGGCCTCCATAGCTCTGCATGGAGATATCTGGGGAGCTCCCCGATTCACTCCTCACCTCAAGCAAGGTGAGCTGCTGTCTGTCAAGAGACAAGTGTCATAGGAGAAAGGCATTATCTCTCTTCACCCATGTGCCCAGTTTGTTTGTTGGTTCAGTGTGTGATGGTGTCTGTTTTACTCTTTTAAAATTTTTCATATCGAAATAAAACCTTTTGCTAATGAATAAAGCCTTCTATCTAGAACAAAATGGCATTGGAGTTATCTACAACAAAATTGTTTCCAAGGAGAAGCAAAATTGCCGTCTGCTGAATGAGAGCTACTGACCTGGTGTAATGAATGATCTGATTTCTACATGACCCATCTTTCTTCTGACACTACAAATTAGCCCCTTTTCAAAACAAACAGATCAATAAAGTTGCATTCTTACGATAGAAGCAAACAAAACAGCTTTTTTCCTTTTCTTCCATGTAACTGTTATGGCAGTTTGACCAGGGGACAAATAAAAAATTGTTTGCTGAACTTTTTGGACTGTGGAAACTCCAAGTGTGATTACACCTCTCCATTCAACTGCTGTGGAGCTCAATTCTTATTTCACTTCAGTTGGGGGTGAAGGGGACTGATAGAACCTGTAATTATTCTCACTTTGTGAAGCAAGCCCGTGTCCCACCTACTTTGCTTCCGTGACAGCGACACCGGTGGGTTCACTGAAAGGTGAGATCTGGTACACCTGCTGGGACACCACCTCTGAGATCAGGGTACCACTGTCTGACTGCTTCAGCTTGTAGGAGAAAGCTGCAGTCCCCTTGATGATCCTTTCCTTCTGCAGGAGGACAAGGAGACCCAAAGAGTGAATGGGAGCACAGTGGCCATGCTTGTAATTAGGAAGGTCTTTTCACATCTCACGTACCATCATGTCAACGGGGCAGGGATAGATGTAAGCCATTCCAAGACTCTTCACCACTTTTTCCTGGCAATTATTTTGGTCTACAGTTTTGGTGACAGAGACTCGGCTGTTCTTCTTGTCTTCCTGGATGACATACCTCGTATGGCAAACACCTCCAATCCCAGCCTGGCAGATGAACACAGAAAATGGGACTTCCCAATTACATCAGGATTTCACTGTGTGAGAAGTTTTACTTAATGAAGATTCTCAATGAATCTGTTACTATTACAATCATTCCTACTGAACTAAATAATAGGCATGTGAGCAATACTCGGTCAGGGGATGGAGTTTAAACTTAAAAAGTAATCAATTAATATCAACAATTAGAAAATAAAACTGATCAAGCAGATGTATTATGGAAGCCATAGAACAAATACATTCATATCAATAATAATTCTTTTTATCCAACAAACTACATGTTAAGCCTTAAAGACAGATATCTTAGAAAGAATTTAGCCCAGGTAATTTGTCAAACATGAACACACATGCACACATTTACTTCTATATGAATGAAAATTACCTTTTCCTTACTACAAACACACAAAAGAACACGCAAATAGACAGAAACTCGAAGGAAGAACATCTAAAGAGAATAAACACATCCTTTCAGTAAAAATAGTTTTAGAATGGAAAGGAACATACCTCTTGCAATTCATACACATTCTGTGACTTCTTGATAGTTATCTGGATCATGTTCAGTATTCCTCTCACTATGTTAATGCAAGTATCAGGGCAGTTTTCTGGGCCATAAATGTTTCCAACCCGTCCACTGCTGTATTCAAACTTGAAGGGCCGGGACAGGCATGAGGAAACCGTCTGGGTGATTTTGGAAGATCGAGTGAATGGGTCCCTGGGCCAGATGCCATTGTATTCCTCGAGTTGTGGGGAACGGATCTGGGAGGAAATCAAGACACCTCAGTGATACTTGCACTTTGGTACTAAATATGCAAACAGATTGAAGGAAATTAATATAACCACTAGTGAGATACTATTTTTTTCCAAATGTAAGCTTAGAAAATCATACAGCAGTTTATTCTTTTGTCTTGTGCTTATACTATTGTAAAACCAGTGCAAATCCTGTCTGCTCAACAGTACTATTTTATCTTACAGAAACAGTTAACATATTAAATAAAGTCTCCCTTTTTGACAGCCTTAAAATAAATATTCTGCTTTAGATTTAGCATTTTGAAAGCTTGTATCATTCTAAATGTTAAAAAAAAATGCAGTTTAAGAATGTTTCATTTTAACTTATTCCTATACAACTTTTTTTTGGACTAAACTAATTACTATATTTGCTTTGTATTTCTTAGTTATTTAACTCAAGCAAAATATTTTAGCAATGAACAATATATTTATAAACACTGAGATACAATGTAAATAATAAGCAATTTCAATAACTTTGGCAAAGTCACTGCCAGCTTAGGTGCCTCAGAGCACAGGCATACAAGAATTTCAGGACAAAGTCTGTAGTGTGAAATGCAATCCCTAGCCCCCAATTTTGAGAGGTCTATAGTCCAATACAACTGGTGAGAGCTGTCACTGAATTCAGCATTGCAAAAAGACCCTCTGATTTGTAACTGAATTAAAGGGACAAAAGTACATTTCTGAAGCCTTGAGGAACAGCTGCTACAAACAACTTCCACAACAAACACAGCTCAGTGACTCATCACCTCTGAAACAGCTTGCAGATCATTCTCTGGTGCCCACAGTGAAAAGCCTCCCGGTGTGTTTCCTGCAGCTCTCATACACCCCACCTCAGCCAGATGCAATTAAAACTGACTTTAGGTTACTGTTGCACATTTAGGAGATGCTGTACCTTGAGGAGGTAGATGCCCTCTGACAGCCCACTGATCTCTAGTTTGCTGCTCAGGCGCACGCCGGCTTTGGCTAAATTCTTTTCTTGAAGCCCATTCAACACCCAGCCTTCATAACTGTACAAGTAGCTCTTTCTGCTACTGAATCCAGGGTCTGTGGGAAACAATAGCCGTTTTTACAATACTTGTAAGCGTGTTCTAATAACTAGAAATAACAGCAAATTCACTGAAAACAGGTTATAAAAGGAAAATTACTTACCGATGTCAAACTTCTGACTACCTGCAAAAAAAGATGAAAAACCAGATAAGTAATGTTCAATCTAGATCCAATTGCTGCCACTGAACTTAAGGAAAATTTGGAAAAGAAAGGCAAAGGAGGGATATGTAGCCTTACCTACGAAGGTGAGCACTAGTGCAAGTATGATTCCCCTCATAGTGAAGGTGAATGGGGCTCTGCCAGACATGGTGAGACTTTTATGGAAGAAAGCTCAGGAACACGTGGCTGTCTTCTGCTGAATTCTCAAATTTTTTATCAGGTTATGTAAACACTTCCCTGTTTGCAATCATACTTTCTCTTCATATGGAATCACAGAAATCAAGTCATACCTTGGCATCTCACTGATTATCTCATAAGCCCTTTGCTAAATAGTTTAAAAGTTTCTACTTATCCTAGTAAGTTTTGCTAGATCATTTACAATAATTTTACAACAAACACATTACTTAATTTCCTAGGTTGTGTCACAGCCAGGTGCTGCTATTTGGTCCTGCCACAGATTAGGTTGATTTTGCCCAGGTTATGCTGACCTGGTACCTGACCCAAACTGTTATCTAGCTGATAGCGGCCCAATTAACAGAGTTGGTATCACACACTGACAGTGTTATTTCTTCCTCTTCTCTCAGCACTGGCTCCAGCTGCCCCTGCAGAAAGGACAGATATCCCCTTGCTATTATATTCCCATGTGTACCAAAGCACATTTAACATTCTAATGCAAACCTATATATATGTCATGTATGTCTTTATTCAAATAAATCAGAGGATCAGAGCGTCCTTTCAGCTCTGGTCACAATGACCAGGAATATTTTTTAAATGAACAAAGATTTCATAAGCCATCAGTAAATATTTTATCTTTCAAGGTAAATGACAGCCAAATCTGAACAATTGAAAACCACAGAGACTCCTCCCAGCAAAGCAGGGGGAATGGGAGTGAAGGTCAGCTAGAACTTTTGCATTTCCTAAGGAGTCAATCACAAAACGCAGCTGAATTACCTGAACAGACACAGGCTTGCAGCCAGCTTCACCATGGATGTACAGTGAGAGCCCAGGCACACATTCACACAAGGGCTCTCTTCTAGAAGCCTCAGGGCCACGGAGGCAAATGGAGATGCACAAAACATGCTTGGCCTCTTTGAGTATGGTGAGCAGCTGGGGGATTGACCAGACTCATTCCTCCCAACCAAGTGACACAGTGCAAAGCTTGCAAAGCGAGCTGGGTGCCATCTGGATCAACAATAAAAGGCAAGAAAAATGCACAGGGGCTTCTGAGATGGAGGATGTTCTGAAGGGGCAACTTGAAGCCTACAGTTTATTGTGTTGCCTGAAGTCACACAAAAGCCATGAATCCCATTCAAATTCAACATCTATGACATACTGGTTAACCAGACACTTTATTTCTACTCCCACAATTCCTATAGTTATATGATTAACCACAGGAGTGTGCTTTGTGGCAGATGCTATTTTAACACCCACAAATGAACAGTTATTTTCTATTTCAGCAGTTTCTACAATCCTCCATTAGCAAGTGCTGTTCCTGGGTTGTCAATCCCATTGGTCTTGACTTTTTCAAACAGATTCCATATGGACTGTAAATCCACCTCAGGCTGCACAAACTATTTTGGGAACTGCTACCCAGCTCACTGCAGAAGACATTTGAGGGATGAAGGGTGGACACTTGCAAGAAATGTCTCATTTTTCATGATTATCTATCTATCTATAGTCTTCAAGGGAACAAACAAGTTTTGTGCATCAGGGGACAAGCTCTTGTATACAGTTGTAATTAATTTTTTATTCATAAATATTTCTTTAAAACAAACTTACCTGTTACGCATTCCAAATATTTGTACATCTTGTACAACTCAAAACTTGAATAAAGAAACAAACACTGTCAGCATGAAAACTACAACAAAATATATCCTATGGGAGTTTAGGTTTTCATTACAGTGCAGCTTTGTAGGGCACAGTGAACATTAGATATTAGATGTATTGTCTGAAAGGAATAAATAAATCATTGGGTAATGTGAACACTACTTCTAAGGTCAGCTTTTTGATGCAACTATGTCAACATTTCAAATCTTCTCATCAACTTCTCTTGCAAATCAGAAAAAAAAATCTAAAACCAAGATGTCTTATAAAGCTTCACAGACAAAAGCTTAGTGATAACTGCAAATTAAAAAAAAAGCAAGCTGCACAAAAACTAGGCTAATTCAACCACCACAGTATTGCCATTGTCCTTCCATTTTACTGCCACAAACAGGAATAACCTGTTTGTGTTGGTATTAGCTAGGTATATCTGTTACCTTGACCTGGTTGAAGCATACCTGGACACAGAATAAACTCTAGAAAATAAGTTAGAATATACTCTGTTTTTTCTTTTGTCCTGCTACAGCTGAAGTAAAGCATGCCTGCAGAATCTGGTAGAAGCAATTCTTTAAAGTATGAAGACAGCTGTTTGTAGGGAGAAGGTTCTCTTAAGAGAATTTCCATTGATTAGGTTTCTTTGTTATACAGCCTGTATTGCAGAAGCTACATACTGTATAGGCCTCAGGCACTGGGGATGAAAGGGAAAAAAATTAACAAGTCCAACATAATCCTGGAAAGTAAGTACTCATACCTAATCAGACTGCTATTTATGGTAAAAGCATGCTCATCACAGACTGAAAAAGCAGCAATGAATATCGTATTTAAAGATTTTTGTGAAACACCACAGTTTAAGAGAACCACTCATCTTTTCAATACCATGCATGAGTAGCTAACAATAGCTGTACTGTCATCACTTGCCAAGAGTCTCTACTTCTTGTTCCTTGAGAAGAGCACTCACTACATTGTTCCAAATATACACCTACATGAAGTGACACACCTCTATCACATTCCTGTGTCAAGTCTCCCCCTTTGCTCCTCCAGTCTCTGAGCAAGAAAGATGCTGCAGTTGTTTCCAACAGCTCTAAGTACCACAATGTCACCCTCTGCAGAATTCATACCACTAGCAGCAGTAGCTTCAGATTTAAAGTCTTCCCAGACACTCTATATAGAGAAATCCAAAAACTCTAGCTATGTTTTACTTCTCTACATAGACAGGACTGAATCTGTACTCCAGAATTCCAGATCAAGTCTGAGGCCAGCTCAGGACTCAACTGCATACACTCTTCTAGCACAGTTAGTTCTTCCATGGAGACATTCAAACATATTTCCACTTCTGTAAGATGGGTTACAGAACTCTAAAGCAAAAAATTAAAATTAATTAAAAAAATTTTTTTAATAAAAAAATAATACAAAACATTTATTAATTGCTAATCACTCAATAGACAGAAACAAGACTTTATGTAGGTTATTTATTTTGCTCTTCAAGGCATTATTATCCAAAAAGTTACTTCCATAAAGAAAACCAGGCTGAAGAAGGAGGGCCCAAGTAAAGCAAACACAATTAACAGTCCCAGTAGGGCACCCACGAGCACACAATGGAACAGCAGCAGCCCCTGGTGGCATCTGGATCCTGCCTCAGCCATGAAGATCTGCAGTCACTACTGGCTTGAAAATAATCCTGCTTGCAGAGTTCTGTTTGCCTATGTAATATATTAGACTTTCAATTTACTTAAGTTTTTTGAATGTGTATTTCATCATCCACAAGTAAAATACAAGCAAGAGCTGCCCAACAGCTGGGAAACATGAAACCAACAGGAACTGTACACTGCTAAAAAGCTGGACTGAATGACATGACTCTGAACACCCATTTATTGGGCAGGAACACAAGAAACAAATATGATGTTGTCTTTCCAACCTGACTACCCATGCTGCACAAAGCCCACCAGGACATGAGGATTGGTATTATTTTATCCACTTCTGCTTCCATACAGGTGCTATATGAAAGCCACACAAGTATCCTCTGCAGTTTACATTGGCTACTACTTCATCTCAAGCTGGAACTCATGGACTGAATTCAGCAGAAACTGCAGCTTTTTACCTCAGTTTCTTTGAGAACTGCAGTTTCTTCTCCTCCCTGTATTATCCTACTGCTATTTTTCCAGATAGTCCAATCACTACACCCCATCCAATTCTGAAGAAAATGGGCAGAGCAGCAATGCGTTTTCAGTAAAGGATTCTAAACTTGAGTTAGTTTCCCACCTCTGACCCCAAGAAAGGCAGATTAAGCTCAGACGTGTTCCAAAAGGCCAATTACACAATTGGGATCAGAGCTATACAAGTCATCACACATGCAGAGCTATGTATGATCACAGATGCACAAAAACCCAACACGAGAAGATGGATTTGTACTGGGCAAGGAAAATTACATGCACTGAGTAAGGTGAAAGAGACCTTGAAACATCTTACCTCTTACTTGGCTATTTTTATTACATTATAAACAAAAGAGACTTCCCCAAGGCTACACAAAAAATAAAATTCTGGAGTCAATTAAAACAAAAAAAACTGACAAAATACAAAACCAGCACCAGATTTGTATACATTGTATATAGCCCTATAACCATGGTAGCTTAAAAGTTTACTGCACACAAATAATAGAACCAGGGTTTTTTAGAATAGAATTACACGTTTATTATTCACATTTGAAATACTTTGGCTCCTGACTGAACCATTGAAAGTCCTAATGGAACTGTAAACTGAGTATCACTAGAAAACAATTTAAAATGCCATGTAAAATAATATTTATGTATGCATGTGTTTCATTTCATGGTTTCTCAGCATAACCACTTGTTCTATTTACAAATATATAAAGATTTTGCACTTTAAATCATTGAGATATCAAAGAGGTATTTTCAAATCACACAATAAATATAGAACCTGTTTTGTTAAAAATCTACAGTATACTGTACATTCAAGTCGAGGAAAAAGAATTTAATGCCAGTTACACTTGAGACATAAATGAATGTTTCCAATAATTAAACAATTTCTAAAAGTGCTATCTCTGCCTGTGATGAAAGGTAACATTAGGATCCAGTATTTCATTACAGTCAAAGTTTCAGACCATTGCTTTATTGACAGAATTAGAGCTTCTGTTACTAGAAAAATATCAAAGCTTTTATATATGCTTAAATTTTCTTTCATGAGTTGCAAGAAAGAGGCAAATAATGGTCTAAAAAATAAAAGCCATGTGCACACACATAGAAACACACCACAATTCAGATCACCACATAATCCTCCAGAAGAATGATCAAACTCACAGCATTCTGTTTCATTTAGAATGATAAGTTTATGAACAAGTCTCTAACAAAAATCCCAGCAGGCAACCCTAGAAGTCTAAGGCAGCTGTTCCATGTGCAAGTTTCTACATAGAATGCCAAGTCCAGAGTCTTCCCATGACTTTGGGCATTCTTCAATTTCTCCTTTGTCATCACTTTCCACCCACAGATTTGGCATGTTATCTGCAGCAGGTTTTTCTGATGCAACACTGAAAGCAGAAGAAGTTACAATGCAAATAAATAATGCTTTGAATAGAAACAGAGTATTGTTTTTATGATATAATGTTTAATATCCTTTGTTATATACCAAGCAAAAGCTTTGGATTAAACTGTGCTCTACACAGAGTTCAGCATTCGAAAAATCATCTACAACATTGTTTCACAAACCTGTTTTGTGTAATATACTGAGATATCTGGCAAGGTTCTGATGAAACAGCAGGACTCAACACAGAGGGAGGTCTTCTTTGCTGAGATGCAGACCTCACTAAACAAATGTCTGGGTCAGATCCTAAGAGAGAGACACACCATCAGTTAAACAACAGTCCACGGAAATAAGCAAGTCATTCAAGTGTTTGTGTCCTCTGCTTAAAAAAAAAAAAAAAGACCTTAAAGCAGAGCTTGGGATAAAATTTCTAAAGTATTTGTAATGCCATTGAATGATGTTATGTTAAAATTATGACTCTAAATTTGAAAATGCAGCATTTGCACACACAGCCACCACTGCAAGTAGTCATATGAAGCCACTCAAATGTAGTTTCTCACTTTAGAATTGATAAAGCTTTTTTATTCCTTAAGTAAAGACTTCTCCAGCCTGCACAGACAGTAATTAACACCAACATGAAAACCTGCAAACTTGTCAGAACACAGAAAACAAAAACAAAGTGAAATTACATGTCTGACTGATTACATGAACCTAACCATCCTTCAAGTCAATGCAAAGACATGCCCAACTTAGCAGGACCAGATCAATCCCTTCTCACATTTAGATTGCAAAGCTTTCATATGAAGTTGAAAACCAGATTACATGTATTTATGAAAGCACCTGAAAGTTACCTGCTGCTCTGTCAGGTATTTGATATTCACCAGATTGTTTCACAAATATAAATTCACTATGTAAGTAATTATCAGGAAGGGAGTTACAATTCCATTTTTCAAAGGAAATTTTGAACCATCAGTTAGCCCTGACATGTGGAGGCATACAGATGCATGGTTTTCTTGAGACCCTTTGTTTTTTTAATTGTTTTGTTCACAGCTATGACTTCTAGTTGAAAGGAAGAAAAAAAACTGTGCAAGAACATAATTTGAATCAAATACTTGCTTCTTATGAAGGCACTTGGAGTTGTTGCATTTTCAGACTTGCAATCAGCAGTCATACTTAAGAACTGGTGCTTCAGCCATGTTCCTCTATCTTCTTCAAATGCCTTTCTCTAAGAAAAGAAAGAGAAAACAGTTTACACTTATGACCACAGGAAAAAGCCTAGCCCACATTAAACTGATGCTATTCTATTTCAGAAAGCAAAAGCTGTAACATGTCCATGTCACTAAGTAGAGCCAGCAGCTTAACACAGCAAATACTGTCTGTGAGCAAGCTTTGGAGCCCAGCAAGGATTGGCTGAGGAGGCACTTACAAACCAAGTTCCACAGTTTGTTCCACAGAGGTCTGAGTCATCCTTCCACTTCACTGCTCTACCAGTGACACCATCCCCTATGCTCCCCATTCCCCTCAGAGCAGCACTAGCCCTTGGAGCAGCCCTCATCCAAGGCAGCTTCCAGGAGTGATTACTTCTTAAACCTTCTAAACTGGGAAAAAGCACATTGAAAATAGCCCTGATTGCTTCTGTCTAAAACTGGGGCGAGAAAAAAAACAGGTGGTTTCACTTTCCGGCCCTTTTGAGCACAGAAAAATAAAATCATGCCTAACAGACAACCTCCAAGAGATCCAATGGCTCTGGAATCAAGCAACAAGCTATTTCATCTCCAAAAACCATCAGTGAAACAGGATGCTCCAATTCTGTGTCAGTAGAAAAACAGAGGAAGCTGAACTCCAACACAAACTTTCACAAACGCCTACAAAGCTTACAGCGCCGCTTCTCATTTCGTACTTCAGCATTCTGACAAGCTGAAGCATGAGCAGTTACGCTGCAAAGTAGTCCTAAACATTTCCAGACAAACAATTATTGTGTATTATCACTCACAACTTTTAAAGCTGAATTCAATGGGCAACATGAAATTAACTAGCTCACTAAAACGCAAATAAATTAAATTAGCTGCAGTTAGCAGTAGTTCACATGGTAACAAATACTATCCCAGTAACTTAAGTAAAATCTAGAGTATTTTATATTCTGGGTCAGACAGGCTGGCCAGTTTGCTCTGTATTGTGTCTCCAACAGTGGCCACTAGAGATGCTATTTATGAGCATGGCCACTTTCTGCAGTGCATTCCCTCACAGGTTCCCATTCCCAAAAGCCATTTGATTGTAGATACTGAAAGGCATCCCCTTCATGCCCCATTTTTATTATCTGTCAGTGTGCTGCCCATAAGCTCAGGCCACTGCTTTTTGAACTTGATGGTATGCATTGCCTTTGCAATCACCATTGAAAAAAATCCAGAAGTCAATTACTTAACTATAAAAAAGGTACCTTTTCAGGTATGTTTTTGATTTAATGTCAAAATTAAGAGTTCCCTCTAGTCCAAGTCTTGAGGGATTTGGTGAACAACAGTAGCGCTTTCGTCTGCTCAAACTGAATCCATAGCTTTATAAATTTTAATCACGTCCCACTCCAACTTTCTGCTCTGCACATCAAAGCAAGCTGTTCTGTAAGCAATAAAGTCCATTTCTTTTTTCCTTCAATGGCTTTTTTCCTGTTATATCTGTACCATCCTAGTTCCACAATCACATCATCATGACCTTTCCCTAAAAATCTTGTAAGCCCCTTCACGTTTTTGACCCTAACTAAGGGCTAGACCAAAGGACATGTGCAGGAGCTCCTTCACAGACACATCTACCCTGACTGCCAGTATCTGTGCTCACTGGCCAGCTTAACTACAAAACTAGCACAGATCATAACCCTACTAAGGGAAGCATAGTAATTACTTGGTGTTTTTTACAAAAGTCACTGGTTTTCACCTAAGTTTAGAAATCAAGTACCTTTGAGATTCAACCCTGAATCTTTTGTACGAAACCAAACTTTACAAGTACCCAAAGGATTAATTAGTTTATAAATTTTGAAAGCACTTAAGACATCTCAAAAGCTGAAACAAAAATGGTTTGGTTCCAGTTGCAGAAACTGTATTTTCCAATATATGCAAAAACCTTGGCTTCTTCCATTGCCAAAAGCATGATCTTCCAGAAAAACCAAAGATATGTTTTATACAGCATGGCAATGATCTTTCTCTACAGACATCAGAAACAGATATTGCTGGATGGCTGCACTTTAGCACATATAAAAGAAAGACTTGTAAATCATCTTCCATAAGAGCTCCCTTTCCTAATACCTCAAGTCCTAATCTAATAGCAGCTTCTGTAAAATTCTTTCGTTCCTTCTCAAAATTCTGTTTTTGCTCTCGAAATAGTCTCCATTCTTCCTCAAGACGCTCTTTTTCTTCCAACAAATAGCAGTCTTGTAGTAACAGAGTGGTGTCATCATCACATGTAAGCTGTTGCTGTAGATATAAAGCAACAAAAGACAATTATTAATTTGGGAGTGACTTAAGAGGTACAGTATTTCCATAGTTTCAGTTTTATCAGAAAAATGGTTGAAGTTTAATATGGAAACAATGCAGTATATATCAAGTTGGTGGACAGCGGGGGCAGATTTCAGATAGCAATCAAAATGGCCCTGTTCAGACAGCCTCACCTTTGTTTAGCCCCCAAAATTATTCCTATGAGAAGTAAAATGTCCTTAAATTATTAACCAAGCCACCAGCACAATTATACTCAGACCACCCACTGAGTTGTTTTATTTTAAAAGCATGATCAAGGAAGGGAGAAAGGCTCAGAGGCAAGAAGAGTGGAACATTAAATAAGATACACTCGGATTCAGTAGAGAAAAATAAAAAAAATAAAGACTACTACCTGTAAGAGCTGTTGCTGAGTTCTGATCATTTCTTTACATTGCTGAATCTCTAACTCTAGCTTTTCAGTTTCTAGCTCATGGTCTTCTCTTGAAATGACATCTTTTTCATTCAAAGCTCCTGAATGTCCACGTGACACTAAGGGGGGGAAAAAGGCATCTTTAAAAACAAGTTCAAAAAACCCCAACACCTCCTATCAAAGACTCCTTGGAAGAGCAAAAGGTTTTAGACTATTTGTTTCAGCCTGAAAGACAGATACACAGTGCACTCAAAAGCATTTCTATCAGAGACAGGAGTCCAAAAATTGCTGCTACACCAGGAATTATCCATCAAATCCAGTTAAAAAAAATTTTAAAAGCAACAAAAACATGGCTGTTTCACATTCCCCAAGGTAAACCAACCATCTACACTGCAATAAGTGTTACATAAAATCCTTGCCTGTTTCAGCAGTCATTTAAAAGAAAACTCAAGACAACTAAAGATTTTTTTTTTCACTGACATGCTGTTAAGCCCATTCTTCTCAGCCCATTTTGGAAGGGCTTGCATGTTCATAAAAATATAACAGTAACTATATTTATCACAGATATAAAAAGAAAGCCTTTTCCTTCAAGTCCTGTGAAGGAGAAATGGAGCTAACAAACACTGGATGCATGTTTTCATTCCAGTAAGGGAATGAACTACAGAAATGGTTGTATTTTTCACAATTACACAGTGGTGTATTTAACTTAGTGCATAGCTAAACCGCAATGACTGTCCTAAGTCAAGTTTTGATCCCCTAAAGCCAGTATCTGAACAGTAATACAATCTTTAAGGACTATACTATGGTCATCCCTATAAACTAAAAAAACCTAGATGACTCCAAAAAAAGAGCAAATAATTGTAACATTTTTCCTGATGCTTATTTTTCAGTTAGTTACACCAAATAAAGTATTACAAGCATTCTTGAAATCCTTTCTAGGGTGTAAACATACTCTCAAAGGCCATCTGCTCTTTTATTTGCAATTGCATGCATGACCTTCTCAATCTTGACAGCAAACATCCCTGTGGTAGTGGCTGCATTTACTTGCATGGGAAAATAATACTAGGAAAGAATTTTATATATTTTTAGCTGTCTTAATGCTGTTTAACAGCTGGAAATGAGGAGAGTCCAGCACCATACCATCAGTCACTTTGTTTTAGAATGCCACAAGAAGTCTCAGAGGATGTGGCAAGACAAGGCTCTTGAGAGGGAATTACGTATTTTGTATCTAATTATTTCAAAGTACCACATCTGCATTAGTTTTCTAAAATGTATTTTATTCATACACATAATGCAGTTAAACACCAACCTTGGTTATCCAGCTTTTCAACGTGATTTTTCAACATTCGCCACTGTTTTCTAATGCTGTTGGTAAGCTGCTCTCGCACAGTTTCACAAGATAATTCCCACATATTCTCTTTATTTAATTCTCCAATATCTTCCTCCTGGTCTGACAGCACCTGTAGAAGCAGAAATAAGAAGCTGTAAACCGTTTCACCCCTCCAAATATACTTATTTGTTTATATAAATACTCGCACAGATTCTGAAGAGAACCTTCTCTTACTGAAGAGAAGGAAAACCCTGACAAAAAGATTTTTCCATCCAGGGAAATTTGACTCTCAGGGAGTTCAGCATAATGCTGAGGAGGCAAGTGAGCAGGCAGTCCCCAGAAGCCCAGCACAGAGACCGTCGGTCAGCTGGCAAGACTCAGTCACTCTCACATCTCCAACCCAGAGAGGTTCAGACTGCTCAGTTCTGCTGTCAGACTTAGGCAGTAGCTGCCCCAGTATGGGGACAAGTCATCCAGTCAAGGACAGCACTCAACACCTTATAAAGTAGGTGACAGAGAGAACCTAATGCTTTTCTACACAGCCATGGCAGTAAACTGCTCAATAAAAACATCCTGTGTAAAGAAATAGGTAAAATCTGGAAACAAACAAAAACCCCCAGGCATGCAAAATCCAGTATTTCGCATTGCAATACAGAATTACATACCAGGAGCTACTGCACTTTAATTCATTCAAAGAATATTTTCAAGCTTTTCATCGACTTACTAGAAAGAATGCACTGTGTATTGTTCACAGAGATCAGAATATTTGAACATGCATGGATTTCATGCAAAGCACATGATGTGCAATCCACTGAAACTCTCAGAAGAAGTTTAATTTTTTTTTTTAATAAGTACCAAATTATTCCAGCACTATACCAAACTACTATAGAGATTTAATTTTAACTGAAGAACACTTACCAGCCCATCTTCAGATCTTTCTTTAGGTTTTTGTTTCTGTGGCGGAAGAAGTGAAATAATATCTTTCTTCATTTGCTGAAGAACTTTCTTTAGCTCAGTATTTTCCAGTAAAAGCTGTTTTTGGCGTTGTTCATAATCACTTAACAGAACTTTGTACATTTCTTCTTCGTTTCTGGAAGAAATAATCTTACAGTAACAACATAACAGCCCTAACACATGCTTCAATTAATGTTGTTCTAAGACAACTACCTGGCTTCTGTCTTATCAGTCCTCCATGCACCTCTCTTCCCATCAGCTCTACCAACATAATTTAGAACTTCCATAGCTACAAATGAAAAGGATATTTCAAAGTGTGAAACAATTTGCAAATCGATAAAGATTTAGATGACATTGCATTTACATGTAGTTACTATAAAAAGATTACATTACTCAAACATCCCCCTCAATCTTCAGACTCATATGAAATCACATGGCCCTGCTTAAAGCAAAAATAACATAAGCAAAGGAAAAATATAAGCTTTTGAGTTTGGAAACTCAGAAGGATGTATTCTCATCCTGTCTTATCTTTTATATGCATTTCTTAATGACATCTTCATCCCTATTTCAACCTTTATATCAATGTATCAACTCTATGCTAATTCTGGCAATAATGTCAGTTTTACCTCCTGTTTAGGATAGGGAACTTAATGTTTCATAAGGTATTCCTCAAAACAAAGAAACTTCTGTCCACATTTTAATTAAAATAAAATAAAACCCAACCACACCACCAACAAAAACTCAAACCCAATATATGACTACAGATTAGTGGTCCAGGCTAGTTAGCTATCAAGCAAACAGTACCTAGTTTTAGAACCCTGCTATTTCCACCTCACTGGTACTGGAACTAGTACCAGCCACCAGAAGCCAAGAATGTTTAAGTTTTGCTGACCTCAGGGTGAAGTTTCTAGAGCTTACTGAACTGATATATAAAGATTTTATGCAGCCAAAATAGGTGTTCCTCCTACTGTGCCCTAACCTGGTTTGGCCTAAGCACAAGGACTTTCAGAAAACTAAGCAGGGAACCATCTTGGAAACAACAGGAATAGTTTTCTTCTGGTTTAGTGAACTAAATGAGCTTACTAAAACATGCACTACAGCTGGCAAACAGCTGAGTTTGGGGGTGGCAGGTGGACAAGAGCAGGACTTCCCTTCCACTGGAGATGTATTACATAGTTACTTTAAGGCTAGACATATGAACCAAAAGGTACATTTAACACCTAATAACAATACCCATTTTCAGCCACTTTTCACAGAAAACTATGTTTATGGTAAATAGCACTGATGATTGTCTTGAACACAATTTTTGGGCAGTAAAGGAAGAAAATAGAGGAGAAAGGGCTCTAGCATGGGCATTGATTCCTGTGGAATCCTAGAAATAAAATTTTCCTTAGCAAGGAAAAAAAAAACCAGAAAAATAAGCCCACCTCTTTTGGTAAAGATCAGCATCTGGTTTATGCTTGGGAAGTGACCTTATGGAATACAATGTAGAAAACTCTTACACAGTCAGTTCACATGAAATATTGCAGCTTTTCTTTAACATTCTAACATCCAAATAAGATCTGCAAGAGGGTCACATTGCCTTTAATGATAAAACACTTTCAATTGGCTCTGGTTAACATACAGAAGATACCAATTTTGCTGTGGTAAAACTCAAAGAGCTACTTACCTAACTTTTTGTCTTTTTTATTCATGACTAACTGATGTAAGCGTTCCTTTAATTTGTTATATTCTCTCTCTTTCCTCTTCATATCATGATTGTATTGTGTAGCTCTACTTGAAATTACATTCTGTAACTTCTGAACCTAAAAGCAATGCCACAAAAGACTGTTTCTTCAACTAAAGTATAAATATAGATTTCTTCAGAAAACCAAAAGACACGAGGCAAAACAAAACTTCTATTATCCTGTTCTTCTGGCAAAAGGAAGTGACAAAAGGAACCAGAAGAGCTCTCCCACCCCATGGATTCTGACCTCAGACTTATCTCAGGTGAGGTAGCTTCTTTTCAGCAGAAACCCATATCATAAACAGCAGATTATAATACCATAATTCCTCTGAAGTACAACTGAATTCATGTTCTGGTAAGTCACGTAACCTTTAATGCCTTTACTGAACAGAGAAGAGAAACCCATCTTTACTTCCAGTAATTTATGTTCAGGATCTAAGTTTACTCCAATTCTAAAGCATGCTTGTTAGCCTCACACTAAAAAATAAACTCCTCCTCCTTGGGACAGCAGGACATGGAAATACAGACTACTCCATTTTGTCTAAAAGAACATTAAAACATTATAAAGCAAATTTTTGACATTTACTATAAATTCCTAGGTTTGTATTGTTTGGGGTTTTTTTAATTTTCTGATTTAACCTTACAAACATTAAGCACATTCAATATCTTAAGCTGGAACTTTAGGAAGTTCACTATGTACAGTTAGTACTGTGATTCCCAAATGTATGGGTATGTTTATGAACACAGAACAGTCACAGAAACTTAGAGGAGCCACATTCACAAAAAACATAGGAGTCATGTGAAGTACAATGCTAGGGAAGGAGCATACAGGAAACAAATCCCAAACTAGGAAGTGTCATGGATGTCAAAGGGTTTTCTGATCTTGATTGTTTCAAGGTATTTAAGTTTAATGAGATTGTGGTTTTGAGCTGGGTTTCCCCCCACCTCCCTTCTTATTGGTCTTTTGCACCCCTCTATAATATAATAAGAAAACCCCAAAAGCCTCTATACACAAGTGTTTGAATAAGTGACTGAATCCTGTTGCCCCTCCTACTTTTTTTATATATCTGATCAGAAAATCTCAAAACTGCACACCTGCATTTATGCAGTACTCTCTACTATTGTTGTAACTTGGACCTACACCTTATAGAACATATTTATCCATATGCCACATGCCAGTCACCTTGAAAGACAACACTTAGCAAACAAAAAAAGCACATTCAAAATGAGCAATTACAGGACTCCATGCATTAAAAAAAATTTCTTCAATATCTATATAACGACTTGTGTTAATGTACAAAACAACTCACTTCATCCTTTTCATTTTTAAGTAACTGGTGCAAATTTTTGTTCTTGCTTTGCAGTTGTCTGTCTCTTTCCTGAAGCCCAACTATTTCCCTCTTAGATAATTCCAACTGTTCCTAGAAAAAGTGTTGATAGTTCAGTATCAATAAGAATTAAAAGCGTAAGATTTAAAAAAACCCCCAACCAACCAAAACAAATGAGCCATGTTAACCCAACTCCCAAACCACCTCACTTGAGATATGGCTTGGTATTTAACCATAAGTCATTATCTTTTACAGTTAGGATGTTTTCATTAAGTCAGGATTCTGTAAGCATATCTGCTCTGCAAGAGTGAGGTGGACATTCAGCAACCTGTATGAATTTGGAACTACATTTTTACTGGAGCATTTCTGTTGAATAATCAAGGGTACAATTAACACAGATATACAGACTGTGACCATAACAATGCAAATGGAACATTTCACATAAACAGAGAAGGCTAGACAGATGATCTCAGTATAACAGACAATGCAAAACTAGCATTTTAGAAAGTTTTGTCCATGAATGAGACTCAGACTAAAGTTAGCAGCTTAAATGACAGCCAAATACTACAAACAAGCTTCTCCTTCCTATGCGTACTGAGGTACAAATGTGTAGATAAATTTAAGCAACAAGAACTTCTAAACAAACCATAGTGAAATACAGGTAACACAATAGTGGAAGTCAAGAGGATTGCTGTATGGCATCTGAAAGAATCTACATGAGAAACCTCACAAGCTGACAGCCAAATTAAATGCCCTGGGATTCATGTAGTACGAAGATGATTTCCCTCTCTCCCCTAACAGCTATTCATATAGGGAAAGCAACTGGAGTGTTCCAGAACCTAACATTTTACAGCATTAGTATAAAAATCAGTGCAGTTACAGATTACTTTTAATGTCATCAAAATCCTTCTACATGAATGACCAATCTCAGCAAAAGGGCTGTCAGATTTTGAAAATCCACAGCAGTATTTTTCAAGGAGATAGTGCTGACCAGCCCAAGTGAAAAGCAAACCTAAAAAAGCACTGAATCATGCACTGAAGTATTTTTTTAATATTTTATTTTCTTGACAGAATTAAAAGGAAGTCAAGTCTTTTCTCATATGACTGCACATGTAAGTGCACCCAGGAACTTCCAATATATCAGCTACTCCACAGGGACTGGCCTTGAGCATGTGTTTATCCTGTGATAAAATTAAACTTAGTAACTTCTTGTTTGACAACAGTTTCTGAGCAATTTTTGCAAAGAGACTTTGTAGTTGGATGTTCAAGGAATCCGACAACAAAAAAACCACATGGAAAAAGCTAATGATATGGAAAAAGACTAATAAAAATCCTGCACTGGAAGAGTTATCTGTGCTTTTACTTGTTACAATTACATTGGGATTTATCTTTTAGAGCTGGGCATACCCTTTTAAGCAATACTAAATGATAGGAACTGAAGTGTTTAATATTTTCACCCGAAGTGTATATTAACACTCCCAATTCAAACAGTCTTCCCCTTCCTTGATTAAGGAGGGTAAAATGCTAAGTGATTAGAAGTTCTTATTAACTTATATTCCATTACCTTTAAGGCATTTTCATCTGGGAAAAAAGACTTCCAAAAACCCCAAAATACATGTGAAAATACAACTGCAAATTAGGGCTGGGTATAAAAAAAAAAAACAAAACAGGACTTGCTGTTAAGAATGTAGAGAGCTGCATAATTCTAGTGAAACGATTTTGTTTTCTACCTTTAACTTAGCATAGCAGTTCTGTAAGTGGTCCATATCACTTCCCATTTTCAGTTGCTGTATTTCTATTTCTTCCTGAGCTCGAAGGTTCTTGTGCTGCAGTACAAGCAATTCATTCATACAATTCACCATAGATACTAAATTCAATTCTTTTCCTTTGGACTCCGCATAAATAGAAGGAAAGCCCAATGTTGTTAATTCCTAGTAAAAGACAAGGGGGGAGGGGGGAAAATGAGATCAATAACTGGATCAATCTCTCATCATTCCCCAAAAGACAAAAAGAGTATCAAGTGAAATCCTATATGAAGGGGGAAACGTGACTCATTTCCCACCAGCTTCAGCGTCTGGGCACTGAGAAAGAAGCCTCTTAATGCAGTCAATCTTTTTTACCACAATCAATAGTGTGCAGGTGACAATAGCCAATAAACAAGATCTGGCTTACCCTATCGATATAGGATATACTCTGTTCAATATTCTCTTCTGTGCAGAAGGCACTGAAAAAGCTGTGCATGCTTCTGGATGAAGGCAGTGACAAGCGTAGCACTGGTGAGTTCATGCTTGTAGGAGATCTCTTTCTTTCTGAGGTATATGAAAGTATATTTTTGCTATCTAAAAGTTAAACATTAAGAAGAAATCAGCTATTATTTTAACATATCATATAAAAACAAACCCTTATGCACTCAAGTTATTATTTACATAAATTTAGATTCTAGAGCTCAGAATTTGATCTAGAATGACATTAAACAATTTACAATATATATATAAAACAAACTTCTGCTGAAGGTTTAGACTCTAACACTTGAAAGTGTTCTACCTTTCAAATTTTACTCAACCACCAGGAAAAAATTGACCACAATTCCTTTTTATTGACTTACTACAACACAGGTGCAAGAGATGTGGATTCAGTAAAATTCTTATAGAATATATGGTATTATTATACTTATAATTAAGTGTATGCTGTCATTTACTCTTACACTAGGCAGAAATAGGCAATAAAATATTTACTCCTTTTAACAAAATTGTAACCGATTTATGAAGCAAAGAATATAGAACAAGTAAAGAAATCTTTGAAAGCACAAGATACATTGATAGGTGTGATTATAAAAAATAAAATGCAACAGCAAGTTCTTCACCTTTCCATACATGTGCAAGTACGTACAGTATTTTACATTAGCATTTCTGTAAGGACTCAATCCAAGACAAAGCACTGTTTGTATTATTTACCACGCTGTTTAACTACTCAAATATGTCATGCACAAAACTCCAGTCTCTCTCTTTAGCTGCTATAACATCGCTGGTAAAATCAGCAAATCAACTAAATTCAAAATATTCCCAGTTTACCTGATGACAGCAACGGCACAGTAATAGTCTTCCAATCTCCCATAGCAACAGAGACAGGCTGGGTACCTGAGCAACTGGTTCAGCAGCAAAATATTCAGTACAATTGCTGGCAACGTGTGTTACGTAGGCATCTCCTAAAATAGCAAGAGCATTTTAGATTAACAAAAGCAGCTAATACAGCTAGATGGTTAAAGAAGGCACAGGAGAGTGACTACTGCACTTGAACCACGTGAATTTTTTCTACTTCTTTACGCTAAATTTGGAACATGGTCAGCACAGCAAATAGTGTACTGTAAAAATGATGCATCTGTCTATATTTAGCCTTAACTGTCTTGTAAACCATTAATGAAAGCCAAAATGCCACACACCTATGAAAATGAGAGATTAGATAGCTCACAGATAACTACTTGTTTCTGTTGAGGTACATCATAGAAAACAGAGCAAAACAAATATTTTTCCTGCCACATATAACCAGGAAGCAATTTTATTACTGTAAACTTATATAAAGTTTTAACATGAGTCTGTCCAAATGGTATTGTTACTTAAAGAGATGTATTACAAAGGCTCCAGAGAGGATATATTGGCAGTGGGCAAAGGAACTTTTAATAAATATTTAACCATTTAGATTAACTTACACATTTAGTAATACTGCCCTTCCCTAGCAAGTTGCTTGCTTCCTTGCAGAAACTGCAAAACTGTTGAAGGAAACAAACAGGAGAAGCCTTACCCTGTTGGCACAGCCACTCAGTGCAGCACTGTCCCTCTGGAAACCAAAGGGAAGCCACCCACTCAAAAGCAAGAACAAACTGACTGTCCCCTCACCCCACCTCCACCGCACAGTAGGAAGGCACATAATAGCATTAGTTATCTCTCACTGCTGGAAACTTTAAATCCAGCTTGGATGCTAAAGATTTGGACAGCACAACCCATCAGCTGTTATGGGAACAATGATACTTCAGGGAAACAAACTTTCCACCTGACAGAAAAGAAGGCCCCTTTGTTTCCACCAACACTTTGGAACAAAGTGAAAACTCTGTTTGAGATTAATTCAGTAGATTTTAGAGCACAGGGATGTTCTTCCTTAACCCCTTGCTAATGTTCCAATAAACACACTGGCTAAGCAACTTGTACATTTCTGACACTGAAACCTTGTATTTTTAACATTGTGGAAAAATATATCATTTGGGCAGGGAAAGAAGGGAAGGGACAGGGGGAGTGTTTTGTTATCCCTAAGATCTCTTGAGAACACTGAGAAAGTAAAAATCCTTATCAAAGCACAAAATACAGTGTCCAAAGAAACACCAAGTTTTAAGAGACCATACTGGTGCACAGTCATATTACAGAATGCTCAGCACTAAAAAAACCTCGAAATAATTATCCAGCTGGATGAACGTTTTTTCCCAGGTTCATGAACGTACATGGGAAAAAAGGTAACCAGTTATTCCTCACATGTGTTGTAATTCAGTAGCTCCTGAAAACCTTCAGATCAGAAAGTACACAAGGCAGCAAGAAAACAGTCAATGTAATGATGTAGTTGCTGCTCTTGTTAAAGAAATGGTTTGTTCTGCTTTCTCTCTATACTTGATTTATGCATATTTTTCGATTTCCCTCCCCCCATGAAAGCAAGATGTTCACAAATGAACTAGACAGTGCCTTTAATACGGAATTCTAAGTCAGTAAGTATCAAGAGGACACTTCTTACATGCTACTTTCATTTCTGCTGCATCCATCAGCCAGATAAATGCACAAACAAGAGAAAAAGGCAGCAAATTAAGGTGCAAGTATGTTTTCATTACTGACATCACAGCCCTGCAAACTAATAACGTTTTTCAAAAGATTAAGAACCTCAAGACACAAGTTCCATCAAGGACTGTTGGAAAGTCCACAAAAATACTTCTCATTTTAGATATGCTGCTACTTCCAAACAAACTGGCTTTTATTCTTTAAGAGACTGCACTCACACCCACTGAACGTGCAGTACTATCAAGCCCCAGGTCTCTCTGCACTGGCAGTACTGTTCTGACACAGCATCTGTCACCCTAAACAATGTCTGACTGGAAGCAGGACTAATCCAGGTGTAGGAATGCAATGATCCTCTAAATTTGCACCCTAAAGTTACAGACAGATTCATTCCGAGCAGATGCTTTAACAAGACTACCCCCTACACAGGATTTGTAATAGTTACTTCCCTACCAGGTTCAGTGACTTGCCCAAAAACCTGTAACCACCCTCTGCTTTCCAGAGCTAACTGCCCCAATTGGCAGTGTCACTTCCAAACAAATTCTTGTCTTGGAGGCCGAGACATGGATGGATTGTGCAAAAATGAGCCTCTGAGACCCAACTTCAAAAGGGTGAACACAAAAGCAGAGCCATCTCACTGAAAAAAGAAATCTTGTATCAAACAAAAAGACCCCAACAACCCCTCTAAAATCACAGAGTTTGATTAATACCAAGGAAGTAATAATCAAACCAAGGCATTTAAGGAACAAGTGAAGCACAAAAACCCCAAGGAACTTAAAAAAAAAAAGCACTTTCATGGTAATAACATACCAGAACTTCTTTGAAAGCCACCTTGGGAATTTTTGGACAAAAAAACTACAAAAATATTTCCAGAAACTTCTAGATAATTCACTAATAATTACATCTTTCTTTTCAAGAACATTATTCAAGTTCAAAATTGGTATATTTCATAAGTTCAAAGAGCTGAAAGAAGCTGTTCATAAAATTACTCGCTTGTGTTTTGGAGGAGAGGAACTGACAATAAATATGCCAAGATTTAAGACAAATCTGATTAACTAAGCCCAAGTTCAGGCCATATAAAAACTTGAAAACCATAAGCAACAAAAAGTATAAACTTAAAACTTAAGCACACTTAAAATTTCTAAATACCATGTTTAAACTTGAAAAGGAGCAGTTGTAACTGGGTTTGTAAAACACTGTCAAACAACCAGCAGAGAGTTGTCACAGCGCTGTGATCATATTGCACCATCTGGTCACCCCTAACCCAGACAGGGCGTGACACAAGTGGGAAATACAGTATCTGCTAACCCAGAAAACTTCTACCCTCCACCAAGGTAGGGAGGATATAGAAAGGCACCTCCGGAGAGGTGCAATGTCTCAGAAGAAAGTTTGAAGAGTCAGCATCAACCAGAAATTGTCTACCATTTCTTCCCTGTGTATTTCAAATACTATAACTTGCGACATGCATGTGTTTCAACTTGTCACATTGCAGGTGTACTTAGCATTTACTTGAAGACCAGTGTGATTCTTTTCTACTGAAACAATACTCAAAGGGAGCTATGGAGCTGTTTAAAGCTTTTATACTTGTCTAGTAATCCGCAGATGTCACACAGATGGCTTTTATCCGGATAGACAAAAAGACACGAGTCTAGGAAAATTTAGGGTACACTCTAGACATGACAATAAAGGTTTACAAATACATACCTGATAATGTCATGACATATACTTCCCTTAGTTCATGTAAATGCCATAAAAGTCCCTGCATTTCCTCCCTAGAGTTTTGATATTTATCATCTCTCTACACAATTCCTAATAACAGTTTATCATTAGCACTAATATAAATGATATAAAGAATACCTTCCTCTAAAAATCGATTACAGTTTCAGTGACCTTTATTTAATATTGTAATTTTAATATGACTCTTGCAATTAAATCTGAGCCCAGATTTTTCTTCCCACACTTACAAATCTGTGGCAATTTAATCATTACTCTATTAGCTTCAAAATGAGGGTGGAGAAATCCCTCAACTGATCCACATTCCATGGAAATTTTAAGTAATATCAGATTTTCAGCTGAATTTCCCAGTATTGTCAAAAGTAACATGAAAAATCAAGTCAAACCACCCAGTGGGTATGAAGTCTCTTCCCATTCTGAATGCATCATACTCAAAAATCCCAACTACATTTCTCCCCTCCATTTTACTTAAACAGGAAAGCAAAATTACCAAGGGTTTTAAGAAAAGAACTATTCAATCTTCTCAACACATATAATTACACAAGACTATACCCTTACATCTGATAAGATTCAGCGTTCAATGACTGTTCTGTCATGGTCTTTGCCTCAAACACTCAGGTTACAAGGAACATAATCTGATGTACTATCTCAAGATTCAACTCCACATGCTATGTATACAAATGACTGAAATTCTGTTACTTCAATCACTTAAAAAATTGAAACACCTGGAATCATTTTATCTGGCTCCCAAATTCCTATCCATTTTGAACTAACACGATGGGTTTCACATTAGCATTTTCCTATCACTAAACAATAACTCTATTGTTAATCTTCAAAACTGCATTTCTCCCTTTGCATTCACAAACCACTTACTATATGTAGCTGGAGCAGAACATTCTGTTACCAAATCTCCCTATGTCACAGACAAGAGAACCTCAGAAACCATCTTCTGCATGTCCTCCTCCTCTTCCTGGGGTCAGCTTTAGCCAAACTTTACAGCTGTCTCTCTCTGCAAGCAGACAACTTCTTAAATGAAAAGCAAACCACTATCTTATTAGTTCCTAAAGTTGGTGAGATGTACTGGGCAGAGCCAGAACTAGTATTCCAGATAGCAGAAATTATGAAACCTACATGTTTCAGCAGCATGTAACCTGAAAGTTCAATCAGGCATGGAATGCAAGAAGATAACCACATAATTTCTCCAGAGATTACCAAGGAATTCAAGGAATAATTCTCCTGTAAATTCTAGGTTTCTGTTAATCAAAACATGTCACAGAAAAGACCTGACAACTCCAAACAAATGGGACTGGTGAAATGTCAGCATACCTTCTGTGGAAGGAAGGAACACTAACCAGTCTGCCACAGTGCTCTGGAAGAAGGAATCATCTGACACACCTGGGCAAGACAGCATAATTGGATTTTCAAAAAGCTTTTCACAACATTCCCTCCAAAAGCTCTGAAATTAAGATGTTAAAGAATTTATTAATGAACTGATTGAAAATGGCAAAGTGTAAGAACAAGTCCAAGAAGGGTGAGCGAAGTGTATGAAAGTTGCAAAGAGAAAAATTAGAGTCCCAAAGAGGTCTGTGCAGGCATCTCTATTGTTCAGTAAATTTTAAAAAGGTGATGAGCACATGATATACTCATGTACTACACAGAGTTATTCACAAAAAGTAAACACAGGTTGAATGACAAAACGCAGAAGGTTGCCCTCATACTGAACAAATGGATTATAAAAAACAGCAGCTGAAATTCCTTGTTCATAAACACAAACTAACACAATGAAAAAGACAACTCTGCTATGCACTTAAACCAACAGACTCTAGTTAGGCATTATCATGCAGGAAGAGATCCCAGTCCCTATGATTAGTCCTCTGGAAATAACAGCTCCCAGGCAGTTAACAGAACCCTGGAGCAGAGGACAGAAGAGGCCACCATAATGTCTCCAGATGAATACTAAGCTTTTCCACCTTAAATATCTCACAGAGGTACAACCTTCCCTGTAAAAAAAAGACAGAATATACCTAAATATGGTGCAAGAAAGGTCAAGCAATGCTTTCATACAAGAAACTAACAAGCTGTGACTTTTCACCTAGAAGGGGAAACAGCTGGAGAAACAGGACCAACATACAGAAAACAAGTATTCTTTGCTTCTTCTAGCACAGCAGTTAAAAAGAACGCAATGAAGCATTCAGTGCAAAAGCTGGAAAATCAGGGCATTTTTTCCACATAAAACACAAACTGTGGACTGCATCACCATGAGCTGCTGTGAGTACTCAATATATAAACTGCCTCCAATTTTTTGAAAAACATCCATCAGCATCTATTACATTTTAAAAGACAGATACAGCCTCTGCTCAGAAATTCTTCAACTCCAGATGCAGCATCTTGGGAGGATACAGAGATAAAAGCATTGCTGTACAACCCAAACTATACTTAACATCTTTGCCTTAGCATCTGCTGCCAGCTTCAGAACCAAGATATTTAGCCCCATGAGCCTGGTATTACCCTCTCCTGTGATCTTTGCAGTCCAAATTATAACCAATATTAGTATCACAGCTTTCTCTCCCATCCTCCTCCCAGCCCAAAAAAAACCCTTACAAACAACATCTTCCCCCATAAACACCTATAATCTGAAATCCACATTCATTGTATCAAATAGTTTCTCTAGGTCTCCTTTCTAAGTTAATTATTAAAACTTACCTAATACCTTCACATTATTCTTCAAATACCTCTTATTTTAAGTCATTGCCCTGAAATTCCTATCATACCTTGGCAGCTTACGGAGCTCTGCTTAACTATTTCACTCAGCACTGCAAGCAGCAGAGCAGTCTACGTAATCTGGGGATGCAGGAACACTACAAACTAGCCTAGCATTACGATTTGACCTTCAAATGTAAAGTAGCTTTACTGCAAATAAATTGAATTTTAAATAACGTTTTAAAAAAAAAAGCCCAAGCCACTTACGAAACCTGTACTCTAACATCACGTGAGCCGCCAGCTCAGCCCGAGCAGTCCCAAATTCCCTGACTCAGTAGAAAGCTTTACGGCTCTCACCTCCGAGCATCTGCCGCTTGTAGCTTCACAGAGATAGCAAACGCTGGGCCTTGGGGCGCCGGGCTAGCGCCGGCAAAGCCCAGCCCCGCCGCGGCTCTGCCTCGTCCCCGCGGATCAGCCGGAGCCTGAGGGAAGGGAGCACGTGTCAGGAGCCACAACCCGCCCGGGCCAGCGGCCGCCGCGCCCCGCACGGGCCCTCCCCCGGCCCGGGGCGAGCCCAGCNGCCATTGGCCGCGCGGTTGCCGGGAGACCTTTAACGGCACCTGCCGCGCCACCGCCACCTGCCCGCGGCCCGCCCGCCGCAGGCCCCGCTCCTCCGGCAGAGACCCGGCCCCTTGTGCCACCGCTGCCTGCCTGGGTAAAAAGTCATCCTCTCTCTTTTAAAGCTCTCTTCGGGAGCGGGAGGGTGTGATGAGGGTTGCCCCAAGCCATCTCCAGGCTCAACAAGCCCACCGCTCTCAGCCTGAGGTGCTCCCGCTCTCTGAGCGTCTTCGTGCTCTCCTCCGGACCCGCTCTCCCAGGACAGCACCGTTCTTGTGCTGAGGACACCGGAGCTGGGTGCAGTGCTCCGGGCGGGCTCTCCCGGGAGCAGAGAGGGAGAATCCCCGCCCTCCACCTGTTGGCCATGGCTCTGGATACAGCCCAGGACAGGGCTGGCTTTCTGGGTTCACTCATGTCCATCTTTTCATCTACAAGAAACCCCAAGTCCTTCTTCACAGCTGCTTTCAATGGGTTCTTTTCTCAGTACAATGTCATAAAAATGCCTCCCTGTGGAAGACCTGACAGCCTTCTCTGTGGATGGGAGTGATGGTGAAGGACCACCAAGATACCCAGTCTGGCACATGCTTTATTGCCCAGAGAACCTCAATTAAACTTTCCAATGTCACACCATTGAATATGTGATGTGTTGCCTTTCAAAATATGAAGTTTTCATGCCAATGCATTTCCAGGTTAATAAAAATTTTCAATATTATCAACTTTACCCTGTTATGGCATTTTTTAAAATTAGGATGAGATCACCAGAACAGGGCCAATATTCTCTTTACATTTAGCTTTGAGGAGAGTACTTTGTTGGAGGATTCAGTGCAAGTAATCACAAGCATTAAACAAAGTGATCTCAAGGAAAGAAGATTCACCAGAAAATCTGAGACCATAAAAGGGGAATTTTGAGGCATGGGGTGTTCACAACAACCATCAAAGACACTCGGAAGACCTCATATTCTAATAAATTAATGGAAATAATTAGCATCTACATATGTATTCAGGTAATGTAATGAATATGTACTAGAAATGTGATGAATATGCATTAGTTCCATGGATACAACCTGGCCTGTTAGGTTGCTCTTTATGAATGCTTTGAGGAGAAATCCGCATGCATCGAGCACTGCTAATAAACTAATGTCAGTTTTCTAAACTAGTAAATTTCCTGAGATTTTATTTCCCGGTTTTTGGTGACAGGAAGAGATTGACGATTATTCTTGCTGTTTTCTCTTCAAAAGCTAGGGTGTTATTGACCAGATCAAGAAACTTAAAAAAAAAAGAAAAATTGCTGTCAGAAAAGAGACTTAGAATGTGGTAGACAGAATGACTATTGTGACTGGAAAGACACCACCACAGAGAAATAGCAGCAATTAGGATAGAAAACATTTCTTTTTAATAGATTGTAGTTATATACCCTTTCTTAAATTCAGTTGTCCACCCAAATTGGCAAATTTTGCTTATTTTCTGAGTATTTTCAGTATAAGGAAGTGGTAACATAGGACACAAGTAGTACATTAGCATTTTCACTGTTAGGGTCACCAAGTAGACAGACCAATGCTGTGTGTGCAACAAGGGATGGAACTGCAAAAGAAAATGGGCCTTGTAGGTTTTCCTGCCACAAACACAGGTGTGATAAACCTCCCTGTGTCTCACACACTGCTTGCCCTGCTTGCAGATTCTCTTTCATTCAGCATTTCCAGTTTTCAAAGGTCAGCTTAAGAATGGAAAAATGCTGAGTAAGGTCAAAATCAGCCTTTCAAAAGTCAAAAAAATTTAACTTCCAGGGACAAAATACACTCCTGCCATACATATTGGAAATAAAGCTATTTCTTTCATTTATGAGCAGACCACAACTACCTGTTCAGGCAGGTGAAAAAGAATACGGGGCAAGTAAACTGACTATTTCTTGCTCTGTCAGAAGGATGTTCTGTCAGCTTGCAGAAATACTGATTATTGTTTTGGCTTTTGCTACCTTTGCAAAAGCACCAAAAAAAATTTTTTTAATAACTGATTTTTTTTTTTTTTGGTGTTGTTTGGGTTGTAAGAAATCATTCCTCGAAGTGCAGTTTCATTTTATCACTCAGGTTAATGCAGAGACTTTGGACCTTTATACTGCAGCTTTGCCACAGGTGCACTCCAAGGAGGAAGCAGACTTACACAGAATATGTTAGTGGTAATGGCAAGTGGGACAACAGACCTTGTTCACAGGAAGGATTAAGCTCCTGGAGCTTTAAAACATAATACAGGCATGGGTGGTGCTGAATTCCCTTTGTCCATTTGATCTTAGCAGCTGTTCCTGAAGTGGATGCTATTCAAAGGAGAACTCCCCAAGCACTCTGCTGTGCATCATAGATCAGGTTTGGTTTATGTTTTTTTAAAAGGCTGTCCAGGAAAGGAAAAGTCTTTGTGGGATGCATTCAGGCAAAAGTATCAAGAAATTTTACATTGTTAAAAACTGTAGTCCAACACAGTCCTTCACTGATAATGCACTGATTTGGTATAACATATTTTTTGAAAACTGGGGTGAGAAGTAAACCACAGCTTCCTAAAGTGATTCATAACACGGTGACGTAAGGAGGATTTTGGTATGGAGAAAGGGTGGTGTCTTTGGAAGCTGGGGGTCCTAAGGGATACAGTAAAAGATAACACCAACTATTTCCTGTACTCTCTTGAGTATCATAAATATCCTGCACTGGATGTCAGGTCTTTAACAATAACCCGAATTTTAAGAGTAGCTCCTTAAGCAGGTTTTTCCTTCTTTTCTTGGGCTTGCTTGAGTCTAATCAACTGAATTATCTGGAGTCTCCTTTTATTTCACTTTATAATTCAGTTCAAAAATAACCAAACAACTTCTGTTATTTCATAGCTGTTCCACTCTGTCATATGGACTGTCAGCCTAGAAATTAATTGTAGTTCAATTTCATTTGTAAACATACTTTATAGAATAAATTATTAGAGAAATCTTGAAGATGTATTTATAATTTCTTCTTTGTAATTATTTGCTAAAAATTTAGATTAAGACATATAATGGGAAAAATATTAAAGAACCAGAGGAAACTGCTTAATGAAGTGAAATATACAAAATACCTCTCAAAACCTAAATTCAAGCTACATTAAACCGTAACATGAACAGTAAGACAATAGGCTCCTACAATTCAGAAAGCAAGGGACTGATCCAGTTTGTTTGCATTTCAATTCAAACTCATCTCCTTAAGTACATTGAGAAGCGCTGTTTGCTGGAGTGGTTTCTATAGCAGTGTCCTGCTTGATTACAAACAGCAGGGCTGACGAACCCTGGACTAGCAGAAGCTCATTAAAATGTCTGATCTGGTTATGCAATAGGCCGGTGGCAGCCTGTGACTCCTTTATTGTCTCTGGGTGTAAGAGCTGTGTCTCGACAAAGCCCAGCTCGCAGGGCTTTCATGTCTCTTTGTGGAGGTGCATAAAAATAACCTCCTAAGCCACTCTGTGGGTTGTGCTCTGCACTAGTAAGCGCTTTAAGGTCTGCTCTCAGTTCCAGCTCACACATTAGAGGCTCCAGTCATGCAGTGATCTTAATCGGTGTCTCCAGAGCCTATTGGCATCTCCAAAGATGCAGAGATCTACAGCAGGTTACAGGACTTTACATTCTTAAGCCCACCTGTGTGATCCATCCCCTTCTCTCCCCCAGTGTCCCACCACATGAGAGTCACTTGGCTCAGTATTTAAAAGACATTCAACTTCTGGCTGAAAGTTTCCTCCGCTTGTGCACTTGGGCAGTGAAATTTCAGACTAATCCCTGTTAGGTTAAAAAAAGCAGAGAGAAAGATGCCTATCTTTCCCTGGGAGTTTGACCAAGTACACCGGCAGTCACAAAAATACCCACAGATGAGATGGTGTTCTTACCTGTCAGAGTAACAAGACTTTGTGCTAACCCAAAGCCACAGAAAGCAAACAAAGCTTCAGGAATCCAAGTGGATGCAACACAAAAAAGATGCTGACTCCACAGAATAGAAGCCAAAACCTTTGAACAAGACTGCCTCGGGGTGAGTGACAAGATGCCAACTAAAACACAGACTGCCACTATTTCACTGCTCCTCCCCAAAATTGTCTACATAGTTAAGCTTTTGCACAGGCCCTGGTTTTTTTTGTACCCTCATCAGACTCAGCTCAGCTCATTAATTCTATTTATTTTAATTTTTTGGTTGGGCTAGAGTTCCAGTAGTTTAGCAAGTGAATTGGCTCACAGGACGTTCCAAATATGCTACAGAAAGTACAAAACAATCTAGGATAGGAGAGAAAAGAAAGAACAGGGAGAGGAATGGGGCTCCCCAGTTTTAGTGTCAATGAGGCATTAGATCCTAATCCCTTTCAGGGAACTACAATCACACATTTCTCTCTCTGCAACCTTATTTCTGATTAAAGATGGGAGCAGATATTTCCCTCATTAACTATCTCCACACATGATATGGGTACCATAGGCACTCAATTTTTTCTTCCATTTTGGGAGGCAGGCACCAGGTACGCTTTCGCTGAATTTACCCCAAAGACCTTTGGAGGAAGATAAAACATCAAATAGCTACAATGCCTGCAGCAACTCAGGTTCCCTTCTGAAATTGTTCAGACTATTAGTAGTTCAAGGGGCCTCTTCCATGAAGTAAGGAGCAGCACAGACAATGCCATTTAGTTTAACTGTGTTGAAGAGTTTCAGTGATGCAGATATTTCATGACAAATTTTGATGTTAGTAGCTATAGCAACTCATGCCACAAAACAGCTGTTCTCCTTCCCACCCTATCCTGTACTACACATACATCATCTTTGGAGAATATGTGCAATATTTTGCATATCTGTTTCAATCTCCATCTGAAAAAGCTTCACAAAAATTTGTTCAGCATCTCACACTTGTGAAATATCACTATAGGCTGGGCTAAATGTCACTGAATCTTGTGCATGTAACTGCTCTCCTTCAATAGACCAGCTGCTGAAATAGTTGTGCAAATGCCACTACCAAACACTAAGGCACTCAGAAGTGCTTGAAATTGTTGTAGTGTATTTGTAAAGGAGGGAGAGCCAAAGGTGGCACCAGGGAAATGACGATAAGCTCCCACCGCTTGTGAAAAGCAGCAAAATAGCATTTCAGGGGAATGCAGTGAATGAAGGGTGTTAGTTTGGTGTCTGCAGAAACAGTGTGTGGTTTATCTGATCTCTCACCAGTCATAAAAACAAGACTTTTTTTTGTTGTCAGCAAATAAACAAATCTATGTCATAATTCAGCACCCCAAAATAAACCCACAACCCCAAACTCTGTAGAGTTATCAGAGAAAAGGGAGCAGGGGTGATGTTAATTTTAAATATGTGGGAAATGAATCACCAAAGTATTAAGTGTATCTTTAGGGAAATCCATTCCATAACCAAGGCTACAATTTATTTTCTTAGTTCCAATTTCAGATTAGTAGAATGTTACATTTCAATAAAACTGTGCCCCTGACACACTCAGCTGAGTTTACCATTTGTTTTTTAGTCCTATGAAGCAGCACAGGCCTCAGAGCTACCAGGACAGTGCATGCAAATACAAATCTTCTCCTTCCATGAGAAAATTTACTGTAGCATAATTTATTGACTGAAAAAATAAGAATTAAAAGCTTTCATCCAGTGCTATTATCAACCATACAGTAAAATATTTAAGAAAATAAAATTTCTAAATCATATTTCACCCCAGCACTGTCCTTTCAGTCTGATGCCCACAAAGCAACACAAAGTGTTAGAAAAGCAGCATAATGCAATCATTTCAATCCTGCCTCTCTTTAGCTGATCTCTGATTAGCTTGCAGAGCCATTAAACTGCAGTTGTCCACACACAACACAACTGGTACTCCAGTTTTTAAGCATTCTCAGCTGCAACTAGTTTTGAGCAATGCCTCTCCCAAGAGAGCTGCTTCATGTCACTCAGCTGGAGTATAGTCTGAGCTAGTCTGAGTTAAAGACACTTAAATCAAAATCCTTTCTTTTTTCTTTCAGGATGAGCTCAGCAAAAATTTAGGAAACAATTGTGTATGTGATTCTCTATCACTCTTCATTCTGGCAAGTGATGATGCTCAGTTGTACATAAGCACAACTTAAAACTTCATGTGCACAAGTGCCATCACCTGCATTAGGAAAAAAAAAGGAAATTTCAAGACAGAGTACCAGCTGAAAGGCTCTTTAACTATTTAGCAAAAATGAAATGTTCAAGTTAATATCTTACAAATATAACCAAACCCTTTTGGTTTCAAATAAATTTGAGGAATAACAGTATGGAAGTGAGCAGTATCTCTCAGGTCTCTTGGCCCAGATATGCTGTCTCTGCAGAGAGCCAGCCTGCCTCTTGCACACTGTGCCTGCAGCAGAAATGCAAAGGCCAAACCAAAACTGAAGAAAATATTTTTAAATCTGAATGTTTAAAGATAATAAGAAAATCTTGGTAATGTGAGTTGTTTTCTTCTTAGTTCGTGATCTGAAGCCTGCACAAAGAAACTTCTCATTCACCAGCACACACAGTCAAAACATGATAAATACAGCTGGTATAATAACTCTGTCCAGAACTGGAAAGACAATGATGAGTAACTTGTTCTTACCAATCTCTAAGGTAATATTTTAAGAAAAGTTTTCTGTTATTTGAAGAAATAAAGTGAATTGCTTAAAAAAACCAGGTTGAGGCCAACAGATGGATGTTTTAAAAGTTTTAATAATGGATGTTTTCCTTGAGTGAAATAATTTTTGTAAAATTGTTATCAGGAATTGCATTCCAGGAAACACCTGAATATTCCACTCCATGAACTTAGGTTATTTCTTTGAATATCTGCAGAAATAACATCTGATCTTGTATGCTGTGGGCATGGTAACAAGTCTCTTATGCACTTCTGCAGTCTTTGTCCAGGCTGTGATGTGCTCTAGAACACTAAGATTATTATTATTATTATTGTTGTTGTTGTTATTATTATAACAGGTTCCTTCTGACTGACATCTGGTGTCTGCGTTGTACAATTGGATTTACAAAAATTTAAATGGTGCCCTTTTGAAATGAAAACAAATAAATATTTTTAAACATCTGCATTGGAGCATAAAAGGAATCCACAATGAATAAAAAGGGCATTTTTTCAAATAAAACTGATCTCAAAGCATGGTGGAGAAGGTTTGTTGTCATACTGAAATCACTTGAACTGCTGAAAACTGCAAAAGAAAATTCATGGTGATTTGTTTTAGGGTCAATCATAAATTATGATGTTATTTCTGACTCCATATCCACATAGCTGGCAGTTACCTTTCCCTGGTGACTCAAGTACACTTCTTGGATTTTGAAGGGCAGTTGAAAAATGAGGTTAGGGATTCTTCAGCTAGAATAAAGCAATCCTGATTTTAATTTCAAACATCCAGTGTTTTGTGTGTGTGAAATTGCCTATAGAAGGAATGTGTATGGGTTTCATGAGGGAAAAAACCCTATATTTCCCTCTTACACTATCTGTAGGAAAGGGAGGAACTTCTTTTTAGTTGTAGAGTGAGGTGCCAGCATGTAACGTAATTCCTTGATTTAGTGCAAAGTTTTAGAGCAGAGGATTTAAGACATTACTACCTGCAGTTGTTTTCTTCACCTCTTGCTGGAGGTGACTGCCTCTGGAATATCAAATAGATCAGTTAAGAGGAGAATGTCTATTTCTTCCTGACAGAGTTATCTCCTGGAAATGAGAAAAATCTACACTATGGCTCCATGGCACAGACAGTGAGAGATGAATGGTGTTGGATGTGTGGAGAACTTGCATGGGAAAATCACTGAGGAAAAGCTGGGAGCAGAGGGGCTCACAAGCAGCATCGTTGCTCACACTTTTATTACTAGAGCAGGGCTCAGTGCCAGCTCCAAGTGGGAATTTCACCATGGAAAACATCAGCATGAGAGAGTTCACAGATCCAGTGTGGTGGGATGCAAGCGTGTGGAGGCTTTGAGCAGTGCCACACCCTGTGTTTATCTCAAGGGTAAAAGGAAAGGCCTTTCAGGGGAGAAGGCTGCAGAGCACTCAGGGGAACACCTCAGCACTGCTCCTTGTCCTGAGAGCTGCAGGGTTTCCCTGGGGGCTCCCAAAGGTCACAGGTCTTGACAAGCTGCACACACAGACCTGGGCACGGTGAGAAATACAGCAATCCATGTCCCGTGATTCTGCAGACAGGCAGAACTGGTCTGGCTTCAAATACATATATATACAGTTTCAAATGTTAAAAACAGTAAAGAGATTTTAAAAGCAAGATAACCCAAACCCACTCACATAGGGAAAATTTCACAATGTTGTAACGTTGTTGTCCTCTAATCCTGATGTCTCTCTGACATCCAATGCTGAGCTTATTATGGACAGAGGCTCTGAGCATCCCTGCAGCCTCTGCCAGATGGGGACCACAGTACCATGACCATCTCTCCAGTTCAGGTCTCTGAATATTTGGAGGCTAATGTTACATCATTCATCTCTTACTCTTTTCCTAAATAATGCCTAAATATTCTGCATGATGAGAGTGTGGATTTGGAATTGCTTCTCTTTAGTCAAAACATGGGGGTAGTCTGCCAGGGACTTCAAAGGGAGAGACTGGTGCTGTGATTCCTGCAGGGAAGGGGCTCTGAACCCAGAGCAAAATCAAATTTCTAAACACATTAAAAGTCATTAATAATTTCAAATCTAATTGCTTGTTTTCTACAGAAAATTGCACATACCAGTGCTATTTTAACTCCCCTCTTTGGGGTAGTAAACCAGCCAGAATATGACAACACTACACTTCATTTCAGTGGAACAACAGTGGCATCCAGTGGTCAATCCGCAAATTCAAAGCCCTGCTTCTCCAGGGTTTCACTGGGATACTGTGATCTGCTCATATACCTCACAGTCTGTCCTTGATTGCTTTTTTTTTTTCTCTGAATGGTGGTAGATAGTACTTTTCCTTGAAAATTGAGTGTATTTGCATTGCTGTAGAAAGAGTAAAATACATTTTCTAGAGCCCAATAGTTAAAATGTTAATTCTCCAAGGCCCTATTGCAGTTGGCAAGCAACTGTAGGGAGGGTAGGGTTGGCCTTGATGCAAACACATTTGATCGAAAGGCCCTGTTCTTGTGAGGGATGAGGTCAAACAAACAGTGATACATCATTGCAGCTGTCTTGTGTGTTTGGTTCCTCTGGCTGTCTGGAGGAAGATCTGTGTGCAGCTTTATAAATCACCAGAAGTAATACTTAGGTTGCTATAAATCCTCGGGAACTTATTTTGTCACGTCACTGAAGTCAGTCGCATCATGTCTCCTTACTTGCCATTTCACTATTAGGAAAATGAGTTGTGTAGCTTCATACCATTTCTTCCTAGACTGAAATCACGTTTTAAGATAATATGATTTGCCCTACTTGGTTTTAGAGCCTCACCTCTAAACTGTAGATGGAGAGACTCCATTAACACAAGGTTGATCATCTTAATGCCCATTGCCTCTGTTCTGCACCAAAAGAAAGGGGGTGTTCTCTCCACCAGGACTCCAAGTGGCCCATTTCCATCCATCTTCTGTTTACTCCATTTAGATTTCAGCCAAAGCAATGAAACTAACCCTGCATCATTAATGACAAAATATTTGGCTGCAGTCTCTGTCCTGCAGGAAACAAAATGCTGTAAATGAGATCCTGTGATACCTAGGGGAAAAAATTCAATAAAATTACTCTAACATCTTGTAACAAGCGTAAGATTTTTTCCCATCAGATATAATCCTGACAAAAGTTAAAAGATTCAAACAAGGAACTTGGTTTTGAGTTGTGTAACTTGATAGTCATAATATATTTGCACATCAGCCAAGGGGAAAACAAAATACTTAACAACCTGGATTCAGATCTCTGCAGTGTAGATATTGATATACCATCCATGATTCTCACAAGTAATTATCAATGTTCTGAACAGTATATTTTTCCAATTTCCACCTTAAAAACTAAACACAGTTTTTACTTTCAATTAAAATAATAGCTTTAAAAATGTTGGAGCTTTCCATCTGCCTGTGTTGGTAGCATTCCTGTCTATCCTAAATATGTCAAATATAAGTTCTATAGTGTTTACCCATTTCAGGTTTATATATTGTCTTAACAACATTTGTGCTACTTGACAAATACAGAAATACAATTAATTATAACTAGGTGGTGTGTCATCTGACAGAGAAAAACTGAGTTACCTTCTTTAAGAAGTTAGAGAAGTTTACTATCCTGTAATTTAATTATGTGGCTGTCAAGTGATAGGAGGGGCATTGTATGGAAGGGAAGGGGAAATCTTCAGTTGTGGTTAGTAGATGCTTTCTGCCCAAAAAAAGCATGTCTTCTATCTCAAATGTTTTGTGCATTTTATTCAGGCTTATGAAATTCCCAATTTTGATTTTGTTCAGGTTTGCCTATCCCCTTCTTTTTCCCTCCTTGCCTTCAAATGTGTATGGTCTCAGCTCAGTCACCACTGAAGTGATTGTAGACTCCCACTGACTGCAGTGGGAATTGGATTAAATCTCTAAAACAACAATTACATGCCTAATTGCTTTTTATTGCTCACTTAAAAATGCATTCTTTGAAACACTACCAATATTTGTAAGGGCTGAGGGCTTAATGTGCCAAACTATTTAGGTTATTTGGAGACCTATTTTCCACCAGTGCCTGGGGATTTAAATAAATGCTATAAAAGAGTGTTATTTACATTATGCATTTATAACAGAAGTGTTTATAATGCATTATTCTTCATATTGATTTTCCTCTAAATGCCAAGACTTTGCTGCTTTGAAGTCACTGGGGGATCTGCTCCTGACTTCATCCAAACTGAAACTGGGAGCTAACGTGAGGAAAAGGGGATGCAGTTTTCACATGATGCTGAAAGACAGACTAATTTTGTGAAACATTCTTCCTAGAACTCTGTGCTGACTGTCTCTTCTGGGGATCACCCTTGCCCTGTGCCTTCCTCAGTGGATGGGCACTCTGTGTCTCCCGAGCACCAAGAGGCCATGTGTTGGTTTGACAGTGGCTGTGAACAGCAGCAGAAGTGACTGTGCTGGTTGGAGAGTGGCTTGGAGAACTTCCTCTTCTGCAAGTGGCAGCCTGCACCAGCTCAGCTCTGCCTGTCACAATCCCAATTCTAAAATATGAACCCCATATAATAATGAGTGTGAGAAGGCTATGCAGAAATTAATTAACCACCAGAGATCTTTTACCTGACCTCTGAGCCTCTGGAAAAAAGTAGTCACTGAAGGAAAACAGAGCAATCCTCTTCCTATAAAATCTACTTGAAAGAAACAATATATTTAAAACAACCCTGAATCTCACAAGCATGGCCTAGAGGAAGATTATAAAATCTGAATTTGGCTACATGCCTAATGACTTTTACTGCAGAAGTGTTAGCTTCCTTCATCACCAGCCTCCCCTCTGAATGTGCAAACCCCATCTCTGCCACAGAGCTCTTCTAACTATAATAACCAAGTTCAGGCATCTTTCTAAACAGATAGAGCAGGAATCTGCATGGGCTTGGAAATACTACTGAGGGGTGCTGTTGGGCACCATAAGGAGGCAAGTCAGATTTGGGAAATGGATTGAAATGGTTACAGAATTTTCTCTTTAATTTGACAGAGGGTTGGCAAAGGACATGTTGAAAGCAAATAGCCCGAAATGCCATGAATCTACCCACAAATCAGCTGATCAGTAAATAAAAATAAGCATGCCACGAGATTACAAATTAAGGTGGAGAGTACATACACACTCTTAATTTCAGCAGTATTTCAGTGTATGGTGATTGCAGATCAAGGGAGACAGATTTTTCCAGGAATTAAAAGTTTATACCTCTATTTGCTACAATATATTGATATGCTCAAGACTCAGATTTAAAATAATTTCAACATCATATCTTGATATGCTACAGTAATTAAAAAAAAAACAAACTATGCTAGTTTCTGGTGGACAATGCTCTTTCTCTAGAGCTAATATAAAAGTAAAAAATTACTCTTCTGCAAATTCAATAAAGTTAAATAACTTGAAAGCAACCTATTAAAATATCTCAAGATTAAGACTGGCATATAAGCACTTTGTTTTTGCAGGACTCTTGGTAAGTGTAGAAGATTTTTCCACAAAACCATAGGCTGAGAAGATGGCTTCCAACTCTTTCTTTCTTTGTTTGCAGCCCTGCATTTCACCCTGTGACTACAGGCACAATTTTTCCCTAAAAGCTTTAAACTTTTTTACAGTTTAAATTCTCATGGCCAAGTTTATCTGCATAGCAAAATTTTGCTTGCCAGTATTGTTTGATTAGTAAGATGTTACTATGATGCTAGAGGCAAACATTTCCAGTACAATTAAGAACACTGTGAAACTAGGGCAAAGCTGAAGGTTGCTGAACACAGCAAAGTGAAAGGACATTAATGTGGGACATAACAATATTGAACTTTATCATATATTGTAATGGCAGTGGATCGAGCAAACACTTCTGGACTAATGGCAAATGGTTGTGCAACAGGACAGACATGATAAAAGAAAAGATCAGTTGTGTCCCTATGCCTGGTTAGTTAAAACAAACAATCCTTCTCAATTCCATTTTCTTAGTGATGCTCTCCTTGTTGCTGGGTCTGAATGGCATCTGACTGCTGCAGCACTGTGGTCAGTCAGTTATACCTGACCAGATAATTTAAATACAGACATGAACAGAACACTTCTACAAAATAAAACCAACAAAGACCAATGTTGCACAAGCTGAGACATTATTAGTATTACTACTACTACTACCTAAGGTCCCCCTAGAAATTTTTCAATATAAGGAGTGATGATTTTTGAGCCCATTACCTGGCTTTCAGTGAGCTCTGGTCCATTTCCATGGCAACATGAGATGCAGCTGTCCAAAAAGTTGTCATACAGAAGGCTGTAATGTTTGGCTCCTGTGCAGCACATGGCTGATGGCTGAGTCCACACAGCTATAGGAATTAGTCTCCACTACAGGCTTTTAAGTAAATTAAATAGAAAAATAAATATCCTATTAATTGATTGGGGGTGTGTGTTACTGTACAATTTAGCTTTTTAAAGATTTCATAAAAGAAGTCTTTGTAGGAGTGTTTATTGTCTAGAAAGTTCCAATACCTGCACTTTAGTTATAGCCCAAGCCTTTGCAATAGAATCTTGACCTGATTCTTCTTTCTTTCTTTCTTTGGTTTGTCTGTTTGTTTGTTTAAAGTAAATGCTTTTTCTATTTCTCTTCAGCTCTGACTTGTTCAGAGCCTTTGGCAGGGGATGACAGCCCATGTGACACTGTGCACAGAGCGTGCAAGGGGTAGTTGTTTGGCCAGGTTTATAAGCTGGAATGTGGTGACTGACAGTAGATTGAATAGACTGTGGATGTGATGGGACAAATGGTCTCAGGGTGCAATTTAATAAAGTTTGTATGAGAAAAACACTCAAACCTCTGGAAGTTTAGCACATCCCTAAGTGCTCAACTAATGGAAGGGCCAGTACAGCCTTTTGAAAGGTACATGCCCTGCACACACACTGTTTGCAGGCTGAACAGCAGCTGGATGTAGCTGTGGCCCTTGGAGCCATTCCAGATGTAGGGGAATGTCCTGCCCTTCCTGGAAGCCAAACAGCTGCCCTAGCTGACTGCCCTGCATATTAACACAAGAGGAAACCTGCCAAGCTCCAGCTTAACACACCAAGCTGTACAATGTGGTGGCTCAGTGGAGCTGAACATTCCCTTCAGCCACATCTCCCACTAAAACATTCATCCACAGCAGGGGCCAGGTGGTCGCCCAGGGGCTGTGGCTGCAGCACTCTGAATGGTGGCCACGAGCCCTGCTGGCATTGCTCTTTGCCAAAACGCTTCTGGCACCCTTGCACCTTCCCTAGCTGCTGTGGCAGAGCAGTAATTGATGGTGCCAAGCATGCAACAAGCAATCCATGGGTTAGGCAGCTTTATTCTCCTAACAGGATTTGCTGCTTGCACAAGTTCCCGAAACACAGCACAGCCTGCTTCTACTTTGAGCATATTGAATTGTAAGGAACTAACTAGAAAAGTACATGGGAGCATGGCATAATACTGTGCAACATATGGCTGTTCTGGTCTGCCATGCCCAAATTCTGTCTAGCATAAATAGGCTCATTTCCCACTGACATCAAGAGTTGCTGTCTTAGATTATTCTGTACTGAAATCTAAAAGTGGATCTTGATCACCTCCCACATTATCCCACATTATCAAACAGAAACTAGTTGTCCAAAGCTAGGCAAAATTCTCATAACAGCTTTAGCATATGCCATCACTCTTTCCCTGACAAGTGATTTTCCTCTCATTGCACTGACTGTCCTCTGATTCAGCAGATTATTAGCAGGAGAATGTGGAGAATGGGCCTCTTCCAAATGCACACAAGAAATAACTCAGTTCTGGCTGTTTTAATCTCCAAGAGCAGTTGTATTTCCACTAACTGGCAAAACCAGACCCACCTCACCCATGACTGTGGAGAGCAGCAAGAAGACACCTCTGCACCACCCAAGCAGCACCTTCATTCTTCTGCTGTGCAGGAGGGTTTTCCTGCCCTAGTATCCTCTCCTTCCAGGATGTTCTGTGTAGATTCATTGCATTGCACCCCATCTCACCCACCTACAGGGTTCTGGGAAAGGAGGAGGATGCTCTCCAGGGTTCACCATTCCCAGTCCTGGTTCTGAGAAAATGATCCTTAACAACTCCGCCTTTGCTTTTTCCACAGGATTTGCTACTGGCAGTCATGAACCTCTGCTGATCTCCCATCTCAGCCTTCCACCAGCAGCACATTCAGCCCTGAAGAGGAGAGGCTCATGAACTGTTATTTCTTTATGCCAAAAAAAAAAGCAAATAAACAGGCAAACCTCTTATTTCCTAATGCACCCTAATGTGCCCAATGTGCCCTATGGTTATTAATGGGATGTCTGCAGCACGTTCAACCCTGAAGAGGAGAGGCTCATGAAGTATGTAATTTCTTTATGCCAAAAAAAAAAAAAGCAAAAAACCTGGCAAACCTCTTCTTGCCTAATGCACCCTATGGTTATTAACCAGATGTCTGCTGCTTTTAGTATCTGTTTTAAGCTGTTTTCTGTAATTGTTTTGTCTAAAATGGGAGTGTGTAGGGCACAGCTCGGTTCATAGTTCTAAGATGATTTTTAATTACTGAGTGGCCTAGCACTCGGATGCTCAGCACTATCTTTTAGTAATAAAAGAGGTTATTTCTGTATCTCTCCTGCTGAAACTGCCTGGTATATAACATCTTTTATTTTATTTTTATTTTCTTAAACTGGGCAAAGGAAGAAGCAGGACCCAGCTCCTGCAGAGTTGTGCTTTGGCTGAAACACCAGCAGCTATCGAGATTCCGTGACCAGCCTGCATTCTGGTGCTGGTCAAAGTAACTGAGCAGAAGGCCATGTGGGGTTTGTTATGCTGTGGTTGCCATAGAATTATTTAAAAGGTATTTCATTGCAGGACAGCAAACTTCAAAAAAACAGCAGTAACATCATGAGCCTTTCACATTTTTCTTCAGTTACCCTTGCTCCTGTTTGTAAGTGCAAATATTTATATATGAGCCAGGATAGTTCTGGCGCCTTCTGCCGCCTTAACAGCAACATAATATTACTTAGCAGATCTTTAGCTCCACTCACATAGAGACCTCAGCCCATTTCAGGAAAGAGTTTAGTTGTTAACCCCTTCAAGAAGTCCAGGAATTGTAAGATTATTACCTGCAGATAATGCTGCTCAGGACCAGCAGTGGAACCAGTAGTGGGGTCTAGGAGCCGTGGTTGTGAGGTCTTGTGCTGTGGCTGCCAGCCTGCCTTCCTCCCACTCCATCCTGCAAAACAAAAGGGTGAAAATTTTAAAACCCCAATTCAGCATCTGCAATAACACAGGAAGATCCCAGAACGCAGTACTGGATAAAACCTAAGGTTGTTCTGTTTAAGATGCACCTAACCACACCTGAGGCTCCAACATGCACACTCGTCTCTTTTTGAAACACGCATTAATGGTGCTTATCCTCTCTAATGAGAAAGGTCTAGCATCCAGCTTGATTATTTCAGACTTTCCTCAGTGGTCATATTTTCTACAACTGCCAGGTTTGTTGCTGTCCACTGGACACCTCTCAGTGTGTCCAGAACATTCAGCCCAGTGTCCTGGATGTGACCTGCCACTCTCAAGCTCCCATGCTACTGGTACAATCATCCCACCAATAGATCTCAGAACAAATCTTGGGTTTTTTCCCTACTTGCAACACTACAGCACTAACGGCTTATATCCAGTTTGTGACCCAGTATGTTTCAATGATTTATTTTTAGGATAGCCCTTTCTATTTTTGCACCTGATTCTTTCTGTGGGTTTTTTGTTTGTTTGTTTGTTCATTTGGGTGTTTTCTTTCCTTTTGGCTTTATTTTCTTTGTAAACTGAAATGCAACTGCAGTCAACTTTACCCAGGGAAAGCCAAATGCAACAGCAGCAGTGCTTGGAAGCTGAGGCCATAATCTCATACAGAAGGTTCCTCTCTTGAGGAACACTCAAGAGAAACTCATAGCTAGTTCAAGGCTTGTGTGCATCACAGAGCACTTTAAATAAGCTTTCTTATGAGTATTGTGCAATGTAAAATGCAGTTTGCTAGCCTGTGTACAGATGCTGTTGCTTGATGCATCCCCCACTTCTCCCACGTGTAAAGCACACAGCAGATAAACATCAGCCTTCTCCAAGTCTGCTGTAATGCACTCCTTTCACCCTTGGCTTGAAACTGCTGCTCCATTAGGCATCATTTTCTCCCCCATGCTTAGCAATCTCAAGCCTTGTTCACCATCCCAGACTTCAGCTCTTCCCCACAACTGACAGTGCTGAAGGTCTGTGCACCATCCCTTGTTACTGTAAGGAATTAGCTGGGGGGCAGCTCTGCAGGCTTTGCAGCAAAGGCAGGTTAAAAGCAGATGCACAGACAGTAAGGAGGTTCTCAAAGGGCTGCTCAGGGAAATGGGGAAAAAGGATTGGAAGACAAAAGAAAATAATTCATTTTCCTGGGTCAGCAATGCCATGACTCTGAAAGGAGCTGGTAGACATTTATATTCCAACAAGGAAGGGACTAAAAGACCATCAGCAACCAGAGGAAAGGACCATTCAGCAAACATTGGTGGATTCATTTTCTCCTGTTTTAGCTTCAGCCTCCTGCTCACAGGATTCGGGCTTTGAAGTGCCACATGAATTGTACCAAAGAATTTTACCTGCAGATTGATGGCAAAACTCACACATTCTTTTCACTCCAAACATACAGCAGCTCCAAAGTCCACATTTTTACCCTAACTAGCAGTATCCTGGGATTTCGATGCAAGCCCTCTGCAGGAACTCACAGTAGCTACTGTTTCTTTTCCAAGGACACATTCACTTGTAGGCACACATGGTACCTCTCAAGCACTGAGAGAATGTAAAATTAGATAAGACAATCCTGATAAAATAGTTTTCTATAGGTTACGGTTTTCTAATTAGAAACCAGCCCTTTTATTTTTACTTTCCCTTCAACATTATAAAAACCTCCCTGCTTCCAGTCATTAGTTACTACATTTTAACGAAATATATCAATTATTTTTAAATACAGAACTAAACTCAGTTTAGGCAGGCCCATTAGCTTGTGAATCGCTCTAAAGCTCTGTCTCCGTGGCCTGGGACATGACTCAAGGCAGCAGCAGAGCAGAGCACCGGGCTGGATGTGCCTGTTTGGAACCGGTGTTTTTCTTTCCTGCCCCTTTCATTTCCACCTCCTCGAGGCAGACACGTGCAGCGGCTGTGACACACCCCATGTCCCAGCTCACATCGCCTCCCCCGGTTCGGGAGGAGAACTGAGGGGCAGGAGAAGAACCCTTGGCATTCATGCCGTGCACAATCTCCTCGGAAGGAGGGGCAGGAGGGGCACAGCCAGGCCCTGCAGCAGCCCCTCTCTGGGCCAAGGGCACAGCTGGAGGAGGAGAGGAGCCTGCTCGCCAGCCGGACGTCAGTGCCATGTTAACCGTGGCTGGGGGGACAAAGGCAGCCCGAACCTGCAGCTGCCTGCCCTCACCAAGAGCTTAATCATTTTTAAATTCGGAGAATGAATGCCATGACCTGCAATTATTCATCTTTTGTGTTGTTAGCTACAGCTCCGTGCGCTGTGCCAAATCACACGGTTCCAGACCGGTTTGGTGGTTGGAGCTTTATCAACAACCCCATCTTTACACTCCTCTGCCTGCCCTCTCCCTAAACCACCCATCACCCCCCTGCCCAGTCCCTGGTGAGGGGCTTCCAAGGTCTGGGCAGGATCAGCACCCTGTGCAAAGTCCCCAGGGTGGGAAGGGAGCACTTGGGGTGGCACATGGCCAGCAGGCACTGCACAATGATGCCACCGAGGTGCTGGGCTGTCCTGGCAGGCTCCAAGCAATGGGTAGGAGGAGACCAGGAATGCCACGTACCTGGCAGGGAACGTGCCGTGCCACCTCCCAGAGTGGCTCCTGCCCTATGGCAGCACCAAGGGTGCACTGTCAGGGAACAAAAACAGCCACACCAAAAGCACACCTCACCTGACATTGCAGACTGCAGTTGTTATCACCAGGAAGAGCCCTGGGCCCCAGCACAACTGCTTCTCATTTCTGGTTTTAGCCCCAAAACATGCATTTCTCCAGTGTACCTTTTAGACATCCTCAGTTGTGAGCAGGGAGATGCCCATGAAATCCCGGGAAAGCTGCCAGTGCTGCTGCTGTGTCTTTCAGCTCTCAGGGAATGTGCAGCTGCCACTGGGCACCACTCAACCTCTGTAACTACCTGCTGGGGCAGACCTAACCCCAGGAGCAGCTGGTGGCCATTACATCATCACCCCTGTGCCCCCTGGGCTATGACTGGAAGAACGGTGCTCTCCTGCACTTTTCTAGGTTGGCTGAAGGACCAGCAGGTGCTGAGCTCCTGGGGACAGGGGTGTAAGAGCAGCCAGGACCAGGGACAGGGTGCCCAGGCCTTCTGCAGACACACAGTTTGTCCATGTGCAGCATCATGGAGCTGTGGTGCTGCAGAATTCTTTGGTTGTTTCCTTGTGCCTGGCCAAGACTTCTGAAGGAACTGCAGTCCATTAGGCAATGCTTATTAATGGGACACCTGTCTTCAAGGAGTCTTCAGATCTACTCAATTAGCCTAAACAAGGTTAATTTGTTGCTCCAATTATCATTCATATTTAAATACACTATTCACTACAGAATTGTAATTTTACATTTCCAGATGATACACAGGACTTGGTTCAGGGCATCTCCTGCTTCATTAGCTATGCTTATAATTAGACTTTTGATTTGTCATGAAGTCATGGGGGTTACCCAGAAGATGAGACATGGGTTTGGCCCAAGTAATCCTTTTTTATCCTATGTGAACTCCCAGAGCTGGGAAGCAACCAAACAGAACACTGAGGGCAGATATAACAGAGGATTATATATTTGTACATGGGATATAAACAATAACGCAACGTTGTTTAAACCAGGAATAAGCAAATAACTGCACTTAAAATAACAGATTAGTACAATCTCCCTCCTATCAAAAGTAAAATTCCAGAGGTGCTCTAAGTAGTAACATTTCTAGAATCAGACCCAAAGAAAACTGTATTGTAATAAAACTTGGCTTATCTTCAGTGGTATCAGGTTTTACTACTTATTGAAGATGCCTAAATAGACCTTTGACAGCTGCTACTGTTATGGTATTTGTGCTGCTGGGGCCATGGCATCTAACAGATGGAAAAGCAGATAATGCAATAACAGCATTCATGAGTAATGTTTCAGAAGTAGGAGTCATGGTCTTTAAATAAAACTGGGCAAAGCAGAGCTGAGTCAACTTCACTCCTAGATCAAAGAAAGCTCCAGTTGCTTCAACTTTGACAATGTCAAAAATGTTCCTTAAAAACTAAAGGGGCAAAAATTTAAACCTCATACCTGGAAAGATGCCTGAGTGCCTGTGGGCTCTCCAAGGACAGCAGTCATGAGGAACCTGCCAAGGGCCCACATGCAGGTGGGAGCCAGCTACTGCACATTGTCTGACCAGGACCACCTGGGCTCCTTCAGCAAGACCACCCACAGGCTCTTCTCACTGCTTCCAAAATGTGGCAGGAACCGTAAGGAGCTCCCAGCTGCATTTGGTGGGCAAGCAGTCCCAGTCACTGTGGCAACTCCAGAAGCCCTAGGTCCTTATTCTCACAGAGACATCTTCCACTAGAACCATGCAGAAGGGAGGTGCACAGAAATCAAGAGAGCAGAACACAGCAGTGCCACCTTCTCACAGAGAATATTTTCAGTTTACTGTTCATAGAAACAACACATCAAAAGAGCATTGCTTGTCTCCCAGCCAAACATGGAGACCAAATAAAACATTAGCAAAAAGCCACTTTGCTGGGCTGGGTGAGGCACTGGTTGTGTCATCTCTGGCGTGTTGATACAAATACACGCTGGATCCAGCTTGCCTTTTGAAATAATAGCTCACTCAATCTTCATTGTGGGATTAAATGAATCAACAGCCCTTCAGGACAGCTCCTGATGGAGCCTGTTACTACCATTTGTACCGAATCAGTGGTTATCAGCCCACAGGAAATTATTGTAGCAAGTCAAAATATTCAGTCTGACTGCCTCAGGGGAGGATGAACTACTCATACCAAATCTGAGTGTTATCTCATCCCTGGCACTTCTTCTCATCTACATTTGGCTTGACTGGCCAAAAGTTCTTTGTACTTCAACTCTGAAGCTTGTACTGCTGTTACAAAGGGTGAGAAAGGACAGAAGCCAAGGGGAGAGAGAGAGAAGTGAATTGTCATCCACCAGAGATTCCTTTCTAGAAACCCTCACTGAGTCATTTGGGCTTAAATCCCTTGAGCTACTGAGGTGTCACCTCCTAATATTCCTTTCAGCTTCCTACCCTTGTGTCAGGGCACTGAATAGCAGCACCTGGTCTTGCTGCCCCTGAGCATAACAGGTGAGTCTCTGAACACTCACAGCTCCAGGATGGCCCAATCTCATTCAGAGAAAAAGGGCTTACAACCACAGCTGGTACACGAACAGCACAATGAAGAGTCAGTAGCATCAGATTTAGTTAAAAAGAAGAGTTTCCCTCTGCACTGGGAATCTCCTGTGACCATCTGCATCCCCTGAGGCTCCCTCATGTCGATCTCTCTGTGATTTCTGGCTCATTTGACTGTTTCCACCAAACAAAAGGTCTCAGAACTCACATAGAAGTAAATCCTCAAGCCCCTTTGCAAAACCTCTGAACCTCAGGCATCACAAAGTAAGCAGACACTACACAAGATGAGCGACCACCGAAGCCCGGTTTTCCTTCACATACAACTCAGTGTTTACAGATAGACTCGCAGCTCCTTGCAAGTCACCCTGCTACCTTTTGGAGAAGCCATATTAATACTCCTGCAGAGAGAAGGAGCCAAGACTCTTTCACCTCAATAATTCTTTAACAATTTTGCTGATTACAAAATGGACAAAGATGGTAGTCTTGTTTTTTCCTGGCATTGACTGGGTGCGAAGATTAGAGGCACAGCAGTGATGGGATATCGGGGTGCTGGGGATTTGCTGGGAAGCCACTTTGGGGATTGCTGTCATCCTTTTCCTGCAAGTCCTCACCTAGGCACAGGCAAGCACAAAATTGCATCCATAAAACACTTTTATCCTGATTTCTGAATGGAATGAGGCATGGGCAGTGGGTCACTTTTTGCCTGACTAGTCCTCGAAATTTTTGAAATCATCACTCACTTTCAATAAAACTTGGCTGAGTGGCAAAGATTTAAAGGTGTTGTCTTACCAACAGGTTTTTGGAAAATAAGCAGTTGGGCAGAGAGTCTGCTCCAGAGAAGCAAGGACCATGATGCATCCTCAGCCACCACTGGGGACAGGAGGCAAAAGTACTGAACAGAAAGTCTCCAGCCAGAGCTCACACTGTATTCTGCAGAAGTTCCTCCATCCTTGGCCTTGGTCTTGTTTCTGTAAATCAGCAAAGCTCCTGAAGCCCATGGAGACAGAAATATGGGCTTAGGTGGGGGAAGGGGTTTAGGAAGGAGCTGAATGCACATGGCAGCTCCTATCCAGTTCGGAGAAACCAATCAGAAAACAGATTTCATAGCTTTTGTTGCCCAGAAAACTCACAAATTAAAAGTTTAGAACTTCCAACTCACATTTTAACTGCAAAAATCAGCCATAAGCTCAGGGTTTCATTTTCTTTTGACGAAGTATTTTTCTCCAAAATCTTTAACTAATATATGCAAGCATAACTATTTTTGTTATTTTTGGTATTCTGACCTTGCAAAAACTCAAGACTAAAATCTCTGCTCAACCATCTTTATTTCTTTTTGTGGCTCTCTGGTCTGTGAAATTGAAGGGTTGCTATAGGAGTCAATACTGCTGGAATTTATCTGTTTAGAGAGAAGTGTGGTTTAATCTATGCTTTGAAGAACAAAGCAGAACACACAAAAAATTACATGGATTGTGGAAAGAGATTACAAAGGAGAAAACAGGACCAAACAATGTAGGTTAAATTTGGGACATAATCCAATATTGGAAATTTGGGGGTATGGGCACAAATGTTTAAAATCAGTAATTGTGGCTGAGAGGGGCTGGTGTGTTTGTCAGCCAGCCTCTTGCTATAGGGACAGTTTCCCATGCAGTAGGGACTTTCCATCTGAAAAACACCATTAAATGTCTTCACTTCACAACTGCCGACACTCACAGGGCTCCTTTCACAGAAAAGGGGCCACTGGCAGCAGTGTCACTGTGCACAGAGTTAAAGCATGGGGCTGAGCAACTGCAAGTTCACCGTTCACCAGCCTTTCATCCCTACAGGCACAAACCCTTCCATTTCTAATTAAATTAACTCATTTATACCTGTGGGAAAATGCCAGCCCAGCATCACAGAGTGCACTGCACAAGCCAATACACTAACATTCATAACAACTGATGCGTTAACTGGGATTTGAATAGAATCATTTAAGCATTAATAACATTTCCATCTCTGGAGATCAAGCCTTTTCACGTCCGTGCATTTTGACATCTTTTAGCAACTGAGCATATTGCTAACAGAAATCTAAGTAAAGCCAACACACCAAGCACTTGTTTGCATAAATACAAATGGAACCTGGGAATAAAATTTGTGCTACAGAACTGTGGGAGTCTTTAGCATAAGCAAAAGAGTTTTAACATTTAGGGATAATATAGTAGATATATATTCTTAACTATTACACATATGAAATGCAATAATGGGTGAGACAATGATGCTCCCAGGCCAGTATCCCACCACCTTCCACAGAAGCTTTAGGAGGAAAGCTAAGGAATTTGTCTAGATAAGAAGCACATCCTCAGGAGATCATATACCAAACCCCTAAGCAATTATTTGTGTTATTTGTGCTCAGAAACAAGAATTCCTTATTTTCATATATCTCAAAGCAAGTCAGGGAAACTAAAGGTCAGGGGTGGTAAGTGTGCTGACTTACTCCTGGCCTACAGATATGCATAATGTTTGGTTTGGTGTGGGTTTTTTTGCTTGCCATAGCCTTTTTAATAGGAGTTTTTGTTTATTTCTTTTGGGGTTTTTTTTTAGAGAAGTTAGACCATCTCTATGATTTCAATGAAATTAGCATTTAAGTTAAAATACAGTTATTGTTGAGAACAGATCAACAAGAGACTTGTGCTTTTCTTATTCTGCATGTTGACTTTCTTACAGGGCCATATATCAGAATCTGAAGTGCACAACTGGGATTTTAGTAAAGGCTAGTTCAGAAAAAAAAAGCTGTCCCTAACACAGTTGTCTGTGGTAAGTACAGCAGAGGGTAGTTTAAACATTGATTCCCTCCAGCTCACACAGGAGGAGATGCATGGATGCACATACAATTCACAATAGCATACCTGTAAGCTGCAAAGTAGCACTTCTAAGTGGGCTGGAAGAAAACAGATGCTTCTGCCTGCTGCAATGAAAAAACATTCTCAATAATATAAAAATGTGTACAAAAGAAGCCAGGGACCAAACGGTACTTGAAAGATAGGCAGGATGTTTTGAATCGTGGCTGAAAGCATATGAGTCTAAATTCCCTATCTTCCAAAAGACCTTGTGGGTGGGGAGAAACTATCATGACCTAATTCCTAATTTCCAGATGGATTTTATTTCCCTGATAGAAGCATGACTAGTCACTGCAAAATATAGCATTTAAGGGGGGCTGTGTTCTACAAAGATTTCTAGAAAAAAAATCATCTGTGTGACTCCACATAGCAAGCAGAGGAAATAATGCAGCTGCTGGCTCATGACAAATAAAAAATCTTCTGTAGTTACTAGCAAAATGTGACATCCAGGGTTATTTTTTAGACCTGTTACATTTCACAATATGATCTCACGAATGGCTGCACCAGCATATGTAGGAGTGGGTGCAAGGGGGAAAGTGGGATCACTTCTTTCAAGTGATTTAATATAGGATTATAGGCTGAGATAAATAACAGAATTTCCCTGCCTGCTTATTTTTAATGTGTTTGTTGGTTTTTTTGTGTGTTGTTTTTTGGTTTTTTGGGGGTTTTTTTTGGTGGGTTTGTTTGTTTGTTTGTTTGTTTGTTTGTTTGTTTGTTTGTTTGGCTCTAATCTTGCAATCAGCCATTGCTTTGGGCAGGACCAAAGGCTGATCCTGCCCTGCATCTGCTTGGGTAGTGGCCTGTAGCCAGAACCATAGGGAAAAAGCATAAGAAATATGACAAGCTGAAGAGGACCCTTCCTCTATCATTTTCCATTAACAACTAGTTTAGAATCTTCATGCAAAGCTCACTAAAACTGTGAAAGAATCATATCAGAAGTATTGCTCCTATAGTTCACTGCTACTTGGAGGTGAGTTTTAAGGGAAAAATATATAAAAATATGTATAAAATAAAGATCTGATCCAAGAAAGGCACCATCATATAGCTGCAGTAATTATTGCAGTTCAAGTACATGCACAAGCTGTCATATGCACAAATACAGATGTATTTCAGCAGTCTGCAGGTGTGGCATCCCAGGTAGACCTAGAAATAGGTGCCTGCAGGGATGAAAGGTCTGCTGTGTCATCATAGTGATAGAAATGAATTAACTTTTAGATACAATTAAATGGGGACAAAGTCATGAGGCAAAAGAAATCTGTTTATTACTAACAATTCACCTGAGCCCCATGTACGCCCTCTTTCTCCCAAGAGCCGACCACACACACTCTCCAAGAAAATGACTACACTTCGTACCCTTTCCTGGCCGGAGGCGGTGTCTATCTCCTTTCCCTTTGCCTGGCTACTCGGGAATTCCTATTCTCTCCTGACCACCAGCTTTTGTGTCCCCTCCCCTCTGATCCTACTTCCTTTTTGGTCAGGTCTTCAACCTGGCCACTTTCCCAGCCCACAGCAACAGCCAACAAATTAACTAGAGCAAATCCAAACCATGAATAACAACATACAGAACCAACAACTTTTGTTTTTTAACCTAATAACCTTTTGGGTTTGGCAAAATATTACCTCACAGCAGGTAGAGGACTCTGATGTCACCAACCTGTGGATGGTGACATCAGGCAGTGCTGCACTGCGACCTCACGTTCCCTCACTGCTCATCTTGGGGTTCCAAGGAGTTTCCATGCCTGTGGTGCTGTCACTGGGGTGGAGGCTGGTGTCAGAGAGCAAGGCCGGGCGTGACATCACAGGGGGGTGGATTGTGACATTGTGCCCCTCACTGCCTCCAGTCAGACTCTGGCTCCAGCCTGAGCTCTACTGAGCGAGACCGCAAGGCCGAGAGGATCAAGCCAGGCCTCTGTGGTTCTGGGCACGGCCTGTTCTTGGCAGGTTTTGGTGCCAGTCCCGAGCCATCACTCTTGATATGGCCACCGAGACAGATGGCAACTGCCCCATCTGCCAGGACTCTCTAAAGGATGTGACTTCTGCTCTGCCCTGTCGCCACCGCTTCTGCCTGGGCTGCATCCTGCGGTGGGCACACAGAAATCCCTCGTGCCCACTCTGCAGGACACCGATAGAGACCGTCAGGCTTTCTGACCNACACCAATAGAGACCGTCAGGCTTTCTGACCCTGCGGACGAGTATCTGGTCACAGCCAGCACCGCCCCCGAGCAGCTGCCAGTGGCCACCAGCCAGGCAGGGAGGGCTCCTGGCCTCCTGGACGACAATAGCCGCCATGGCCCTGCGGTGTCCTTTGCAGCTCCTCCACGGGGGACACCGTGCCCAGCTGAGCAGGGCCCCTCAGAGCCGGAGTTCCTGGGTGGCCTCCTGCCCGAGGTGTGGGCCGGACTTTTCCGTGTACAACCGCAGCTGCTGGAGCCCGTGCGGCCCTGGCTGCGCCAGAGGCTGGAGGGGATATTCCCGCACTGGTGGTGGCTGGTGGAGGCCGCAGAGAGCTCCATCCTGCACGACCTGTGCGTCAAGGGGCTGAATGCCGAGGTGTTGGTCCAGGGGCTGCAGCCTGTCCTCGAGCACCACACGGCTCCACTGGTGCACGGCGTCATCAGCATCGCTGTGGGCCAGTGCAGCGAGGAGGCCCAGAGGCTGCTGCGCTCTGGAGCCATCAGGGACGAGAACAACGGCCTTGTGCCCAGTGCCAGCTCCAGCTCCAGCTGCACCAGCTCCAGCTCCAGCTCCAGCTCCAGCAGCTCCCAGACCAGCAGCTCCTGGATGGCAGCTCCTGGCCATGGCCCTGAAGTCTGTGGCATGGAGGAGGAAGCTGGCACATCACAAGCTGCTTTCCCTAAGGGTCCCAGCCACCTCCCAGCTGTGCCTGTCCCCACAGAGTGGGACCGGCCCCAGGAGGAGCCACAGCAGGAGGTGGTGACAGTGGCAGATCCCTCTGCCCAGGGCAGCAGCTTCAGCCCCTCCACCCCTGTCCTGGGCTGGGACCAATTGCCGTGGGGACCCTTGCACCCCGTTAAGAGAAGGGTCCCCAGCCCCCAGGACTCTCCCCAGCCCTGCAAGAGGCCAACCCACTGGCAACTCTAGCAGGGCTCTCTCAAATCTTCATTGAAAGAAAAGGAAATAAATTGTTATTTCCCTCACACAATCTCTGGGCAGTGCTTTCTCCCTGCAGGTCAGCAGAAGCTGAAGGCAGAGCAGGCAGCAGAGGCAGCTGGTCTCGATGCAGGACCGTGCCCTCAGCCTCCGGTGCTCCTCTCTGCCCAGCCCCTGGCACGTCTGCTCTGCTCTGGTTTCTCTGTGCTGTATGATGCTGACCAGGGCAACCTGCTGAGAGTAAATTTTCTGGCAGGCAAACAAGGTCTAGTGCAAATTTGATCCTGACTCAAAATTTTATTTCTATGTCCAAATAATTTTTTTTCAGCAACAATTCATTGCTATAGATACTATTATTGAAGGAGAAAGTAATGTCTTTTTCTCCAGTCACTACTACATCTTGGAAAAACATATTATAAAGCAATACTCTTCATTTCCTAATAATACAAGTTCTGGAGTTGTCCAGTGTGAGGGAATTTACTGAGATTATATGTCAAGTGCATATACTACCCCAGGAGAGTAGAATAAAAATGACTTGTTGCAAAAAGAAATTAATGCAATAGTGCTGAATAGGATTTGCATTTTTATGTATTTTCCTATATTATTTATGTGATTATCCCCATGATCCACTTGTGTTGCCCCTGTTTAGCCCCATGCCTGTTCCTATTTGGTTTATCCGTGGTTTGTCCCTTCCCCTGAATTGTCCCTATTAGGCAATTCTCCTCCCTCCATTCCAGTCCCTTCCATGTCAATCCCTGTATCTCCACCCATACTCCTTGTCAGTTTATGTTAACCCTGCCTTTTACTCCAGAAGTTTCCATGTCTATTATGTTCTTCCTTAGATTTGGTTGGATGTTAGGATGAGTTCTCCTCCTGTTATATCCCTATTGGTTGTATCATTATGTATCCCCACCTTTCGCTCCTCCCTAAGCTTGTTCTCATTGGTTGTTAATGTATCTATCCTTAGTTGCCACCCCTATTTATAAGTTGCTGTATGGTATAATTTGTGCTCTTTGTCCCTGGAGCCTTCACAGGAATAAAAGCTGCTGGAACCTATACAAAGAGACGTGTCACTGTCTGTGGACTTATTTATTATAACATGGAGCACAACGGTGGTCGCGGAACCAACGCCGAGCTGTCCGGTCCTTTCTCGGGAAGATGTTCTTGGGAAAGCGGCGGCCGAAGCGCCCGCGCACGTCGCCTGCAGCAACTCCTAAAAAAAAAAATAGCTCACAAAAAACTTGTACAGAGGAAAAAATAGTCGTGGTAAAGCAGCCCCAAAGTAGTGGAAGGGTCATGCTCTAGAGGCACTCAAGCTTTAGCAATCTGGCTGCTGTCCCAGAGGGACTCATCACCCACACCACTGAGGCAGCACAGATATCAGGGAAACTTCTCGCCCACGTACACAGCTAGTAAACAATGATCAGTCTAGCTGCTTATCCAGAAAGATTCAAAAGATCTATCGTGTAAAATAAAACCTCATTGTTCCCAGCTTTTAATAATAGTTCTCTGAAAAGCATCTCTAATGATTGTGACCACACAGGCTTTATGGGAGGGCAAATCACAGAGAACAGACCATACATCTTTGCCCTGGGAAAAGCCATGGAGCATTTCTTCCTGGACCCTATGGTCAACTGGAAAAGCAACTTTGGTTTGGGAGCAGCTGGAGAGAGAAAAGAAGAGGAGAATATCACAAAGGTTTTCACACCATAATTGCTATGAAAATGTTGTCTTAGAAGTATCTGCTTGCTACTTACTGCAATACAGCAGCTCTCAAGGCTCTCAGATGCAGAAAGACCTCCAGCACTACCAGGAACACGCAGAATCTTGTAACTATCTGACTTAATGATAAATCTTCCCTTTCCTTCCTCTGCTTCCTATGAACTAATGTCCTGGGGTTTCTGTGAGTGTTCACCCTAAAGCTTTCCCCAGCAGAATGTGCACTGACTTCTATAAATAGGAGTAGCCACATGCAAAGTTAACTGATACAGATATTTTGGGGTATTAGTAAAAAGGTGAACAAGGGAACCCTGCAGAACTTGCCTTCACCAACTGCCCTTTGTTCTTTTTCTTTTTTTCCTACTCAGTTATAAATAGTGCTTTAATGGTTGCCTTGAGACAAACTATTCTCACAAATGTTTATAGAGTTAATAAGGAATTCCCTGCTCTGTGAGTAGGTAGATGTTTAGACAAGTTTGAGATCGGAAACATTACACAGCCTGTGCTGTAGCAGTTTGTAGGAAAGTTTGATGCAAGATCAGTTTCCTTTTCCAGTCATGTCACATTGTAGTTTATAGCAGTAGATCATGAGGGAGCAGCTCCAAGGAAAGCATTCTGCAGCAACAAAGGGCATGTCACTGCAAACAGTACCATTCTCCAAGCACCAGTTTGCAGGCTTTTAGGGTTTGTTTTGTTGAAGGCTTTTGGGGCTTTTTTTTTTTTTTTTTTTTAATTAGACAACAGAAAGGATAAGACACTGCAAACCCTCCCACTTACTTGTAGCAGAATGATTGGTAGCACTTCTCAGACCTTAACCCAGACAAGGAGTCCACTGGATGAGGCGCTGCAAAAAAAACCTAAGTCCTTTACCTTCACAGAAGTCACCTCTGCCTGCTTACCTGGAAATACCATCCACAGGTAGTTATTTTGCATCCTAAATCCCGAGCTCTGGAGGAGACACCTAATGTGTTTTCCCCTGCTGCAGATGCTCAAGATCTTCATCCAAGCTCTCTTCAGGGCCTGATTCAACCAAGCAATACACTGGCTAGTATTGCTAGTAAATAGGAAAATTTTATTAAAACCTCCCTCACCCTGACCCTGGGCCCACAGTAACATGAAACAACATTTCCCCATCGTTGTTCAATCACCATTCAAACAGGAAGCAAAACAAGACTTTCATTTTGAAGTACCATTTTATTTAGGTTTGCATACAGAGCTTCAGCCTAGTTGAGACAAACTGTGCATTGCAGTAGCTGTGGGGACAGGGGTGCTTGCATGCTGTGCCTTTGCAAGGCCACCTGGGGTGGGTTTGCAGGGCAAGGATTTCGTAGCGGCGTGGGGTACAGGTGTGGCTTTTGTGAGAAGACACCAGAAACTTCCCTGTGTCTGACAGAGCCAATGCCAGCTGGCTCCAAGACAGACCCACCACTGCCCAAAACTGAGTCCATCAGCAACAATGGCAGCAGATCCGGGGTAATGTGTTCAAGATGGATGAGAAAAACCTGTGCAACTGCAGCTGAAGAGGAGAGTGAGAATTTGTGAGAGAAACAGCTGTGCCAACACCAAGGTGGGCAGGAGGTGCTCCAGGTGCCAGAGCTGAGCTTCCCCTGCAGCCCATGGAGGCGCAGGGTGGAGCAAAGATGTACCTGCAGCCTGTGGAGGATCCCATGCTGGAGAAGGGGAATTCCCAAAGGAGGCTGGGAGCACATGGAAAGCCCATGCTGGAGCAGGTTTGCTGGCTAGTGACTCCATGGGGGACCCATGCTGTTGGAGAAATTTGAGGAGAACTGTCTCCGTGGGACAGACCCCATAAAGGAGAGGGGAAGAGTGTGAGGAAACCTCACCATAAGGAGGAAGGAGTAGCAATGAGTGATGAACTGACCCCATTCCCTGTCCCCCTGCACCGCTGTGGAATGGAGATAGAGAAAATCAGGAGTAAAGCTAAGCCCAAGAAAAACAGAGGATGGGAGAAAAGTATTTAGATCTGGGTTTATTTCCCATTATCCTACCCTGATGTGATTGGTAATAACTTAATTTTTCTCCAAGTCAAGTCTATAATTGGTGATCAATCTCTCCCTGTCCTTATCTTGACCCATGAGCCTTTTTGTTTTATTTTCTCTCCCCTGTCCAGCTGAGGAGAGGAGTGATGGAGCAGCTTTGGTAGGCACCTGGTCTCCAGCCAGGCTCAACCCACCACACCACCACCTCTACAAAGCACCACTTTACAGGCTTTTCAGAACACCAAAGCTGTGAAGTAGTATTTGCACAAAAAAAATTTACATTATAATAGCAAAAAATGTGTAAACATTTTTAGTGTTGCTCAAATACAGCATCTGCCTTGAATACTGGGCCACATCCCTACAAGATGGGGTGGGATGAGCATGTTATGGGAGAGCTCTCTGAACAGGGCCTTGTTGTGTTGTAAGATATGCTAAGGGCTGCTGTGGAGTGCCCCAGTGCATTCTGCAAATCCTCTGCTCAGCCTTTGAGCCAAGGGCTGGTTCTGTTTTGACCAACACATCCAGATATGCAAGTGGCACCAAAGGAAGAATTTGTCCAAACCGCAGCTGAACTTTATCTTTCAGCTTCATAAAATATGTCCTTGGTGTTGGCTCTTGGTGTTGTTCTCTGATAATTCCAAGTGGCCAAAACTTCCAAAACTCTTCAAAGTGGCCTCTGGTTGTGGTCACCTGCCTTGATACCAGGGATCAGATTTTCTCTGGGAGACAACACAGGAAACTCCTCTTGAAGTTAAAATGGCAACAGGGAGTTCAGTGCTCTAGAAACTAGACAGCATGAACCAGCTTTTTAGAGTACTGAGAAATCTACAATCCAGTTTTTAATTTGAAAGTTTAAATATAAGAAGTTTACCCTAGAGCTTTGTATTGCTGGACCCTCTGTTGGAGCATAGTCCATAAACCAGAATTCCAGCTGTTTGGGTTGTGGCTGCATCAGCACTAGATGTGATCGGTCACAATGCTGAAAGCCCTCCTCCAGCTCACTGTTTCATGGTCTCTTCCTCAAGTACCTGTTCCAGGAAGATCTCTTTGCAAATAGGAGATTAAATGTGGTCCAGACAAGGTCTAAAAATCAATGGATTCAGTACTATAGTGGGGGCTTACATTGGTTTCAGGCTTTTTTTGCCTGTAAAATAATTTCTATTTTAAATAGCTTGATTGAACCTGGACATATGGGTATTTAAACTTCCCTTAAAAGTTTCCTTGTGAACTAGAGTTTCGGATCTCATTTCTCTTGGGGACATAGCAGGTAAAGAGGAGCAAGCACACCCATTTGATGTTATCTAGGGAAGTAGAAATGAGCATAATGATCACAGCCTCGCTGCTTTTCTCTTAATCCACCCTCAATGCCTGCCTACACAACAGCAGCAGAGAGTGCACTGTCTTTGCCTGCAGCATTCACTCCACTATGGAAGAAATAATGGCTTTTGTGCTTTCTGTACTCTGAGATCCTGACAGTCCATGGTCAGACATACTCACACACACTGATGCCTGGTCTGGGTCTCCCATCACAGCCAGGTTTCTGGCATAGCTTTAATAAACTATCAAACTACCTATTTTGAAAGCAAGATAAGGAGGAGGAAGAGGAGAGGTAAGCATGAACTATTTCATGAAATCCACAAACCAAGAAAACAGGTCACAATTCAGTCCAACCAAGCCTACAATCCTCCTCAAAATGCACAGAAACTATTAAAGCATAAATACTCAATGAATGCCTCAAAACCTGCACAGTCAGGCAGGTTTCTTCTCTCTGTAGGAGCTTAAGGAGGGTCTCTTTACATTGCTTAGTTTTTGTTTCCATGCACAAGAAGTCTCTGAGAGGTATTTATTCCATTCACATGAAAAAACAATTTCATGTACTTGAAAGACAAAAAGGATGGCAGTACAGAAAGTTTTCTTCATTACAAAGTGTTTTTCCATCAGGCAATTATTTATAAGAACTTTTGTTAACACTGGAGTTGAGGCTCTGGAACAAAGTGGATATATTGTTTACTAGCTTTGCCAGTCAATCTCCTCTTACAAAATCTCTCCCTTCCCCCTCTCCTTTTCCAGCCAAGTCAGTCCCTTGCATACCTCAGGAGTTTCCTTTGTCACCGAGATCTCCTTTTCCACAAATTGTCCCTTGAATAATGCCATCTTCAATGTAGTGGCCTGAGATATCCGCGCTCCTGCAGAGAACTGTTGAGGGGATCCGAGATGAGCGTCTCTCCTGGCTCTTATCCTCAGAGGAGCAGCAAATCATCCTTTTCATGGTAGCCCACATCTCATCATCTTTGTATGAATAAATTATTGGATTCATGACAGAGTTCAACAGGGCCAGGAGAAGAAACCACCTTTTAACATGCTGAATCCCACAGTCAGTACAGTTCAGTCCATCAAGCAATAAGACGACCAGGCCAGGGGTCCAGCAGACGACAAAGGCACCTAGAAAATGTAGGAGACAATAAAAAGAAAACCAAATCTGACTTCAAACTCCTAGGGTTTTGGAGTGTTTAACATCTTACAAGGTTATTGAGTTTGTTAAAATTCTACACAAAAATTAGAAAAGGAGGAGAGGACAAAATTCTAATGACAGTAGCAAGATTATATCTGCTACAGCTCCTCTGCCAAGCCCTGAGCAGGAGGCAGGGCAGCTCTCAGCAGACTGCAGGAAGCAAGAATCTGAGCTGCTGACAGCATCAACTCAAACACACACGGGAAAAGGTCATCACAACAGTGATTTATCCATGCTGATAAATAAACAAGAGCTATGGAGCATTTAAAAGCAGAGAACTGGCACTGGAGCACATTTCCTCTGTTCATCTCTCTCAGGTACTGGAGGAGAAGATGGTTCACTTCCACCACTGCCATGGTATGATCTAAAGAGACAAGTCTCCTGCCACCCTACAGCTGACTCTGCAGTGCCAATTAATAAGACAGGTGCCACATAATTTACACATTTCCTGGGTGGGAAACCCACAGCCAGGGTAGGATGCATGCCGCTGCCTACAACACACAAGCACTGGGGGCTGCCAGTCAGAGCTGAGCCCACCTCCTTCCACTGCTCCCTCCCAGGCTCTGCATGCTGAGACATAGTAATTTGGCTGCAGGAAAAAATTTAGTTACACAGGAAAAGAGAGGAAAAAACAGATTAATTGGTGAAGGTGAAGTGAAGGATCTAGCAGTCAGGGAAAAGAAATGAAGGGGCGGGGGAAAAAAAACCAGAAGCAAAACACAAAAAGTATGAGGAAGTAAGTGTACAGTGGTGGGGGAAGAGAAAATTCTGAGAAAGGCAAAAGAAAAAATTAAAGGGAGAATAAGGAAGAAGACATCTTAGACAGACTGAACACAGCACAAAGAAAGTATTAAAAACCACAGCTCAGAAGGCAGTTCAATACTGCATTTGCACTTTCCCATGTTCCTGCACACCCACACACTAAGTGGGGGTGAGGAGGGGTGACATTGGCACCAAATGCAGCCTTGGCCACAAGTTGGAGAGGGGCCCTGGAGTGCCCCATCTGCCCCTTGGTCTCCCCACTGCACTGCACCCCGTGATCCCTTGCCCAGAGCCCAGGGAAGGAGTAGCCATAGGCATGATAATACTAACTTAGCACAAGCCACAACTGCTGTCTGACATACAGAAATAGAAAATTACAACTCTGCCCAGCAGTCACAGTTTGAACAATGTACCAAGGAAATTCCAATCACTTATCACAGCAGAGTTTCCCCATTTTGGAGCTTAGAAAAAAATAATTCAACAAATAATAGCATCTACATGCCTAAAAGCTCTCTAGGGATGTGGATATCTGTTCAACAGTTTTGGTAGAACAAGCAAGTCCACCTCATCTACTAAAAGCTGCTGATATTCCCGTATCCAAGCTGTGGAAGCCAGGCTCACAGCAGGAGCCAGGCAGTGCCAGTGCCAGTGCTCAGCAGCTCCCCAGGCACCCACAGCCATGCTGCACACACGGGCTGGTGTCAGCAGCACTGACACTTCTCCCCTTGGAGGACTGAAGTGCACATTGCCAATATTACAGGCAGGCCATAATGGTATGTTAAGTGGATTTATGTGATTTAGCAAGTGCTGGGATTGATGAAAAATGTATCCAGGACAAGGTATTGTGGATCTTGCTGCAACCTTGAGCTCCTGGACTACAGACAAAATTCAACTGATTTACTCTGTTCTAGGCAATACTGAATAGAAAGGCAAGAGACCACTTTCTTCAGAAACTGAATTTTCTACTCTGCAGTACCAAGATTTTTGTGATGCTAAGTACTAATTTCATGGTGTTAGTTTTGAGATACTGGTTACCATCAGTAACATTCCTCCATAGCCCACTGGCACCGGGAGCTGCATGCTGCTACCACAACACTTGTTTTCCCTGGTCAGGCTCTGTTCTACACACTGGTTTGGCTCCTGCATGCTGAGTAAGCAGTTGTGAGCAGGATACCAGCTCTCTCTTATCGTCACAATGGAGAAAACTCTGCAAGATTTGCTTCCTGGGGTTCACCAGCAAATTCCCTCAGATTTAACAAGTGCTGTAACCCAACCACCCAGACAATACTGTGCCTAGTTAAGTGTCTCAGCAAGTGTTCAGGCACAGAGCTTTCACTGCCTACCAAGGGTCACTGGCAAAGCTGCCAATCCACCAGCTCCATGCACAAACTGAGATGGTAACAAACCTTCCTTAGAACAGACGCTGAAACCATTTTGACCACTTGTACCATAAAGAGTGCAAGGTGCAGCCATGCTTTTATGGAAGTCAGCAGGAGAGGAAAGAGACCCCAAACAGCGCATTTAACAAAAGACACAGAAATCTCTCCTTCAAACAGAACCCAAGATTGCAGGCAGGAGTAGTCCACGAACTCGTGGGATGTATCCCTGTCTATCCATACAAGCAAAACCCTAAAAGGTTTCAGCTGCAAAAGCAAGGAAAGATAAAAGACACCTGCAGGCATGTCTCCACACATTTCCCACAACCAAAAACAAGGACAGGGCAATGCAGTGACAGTGTCCAAGTTACTGGATAATGCTTTCTTGGGGCTGCTGCTTTCACTCCACCAAAAACACATTTTGCCCTTAGCACCACGGAGATGAAAGTGAGGCACGTCTCAGACTCACAGCCTTGCTCAGATTTTGTTATTTTTATCACCAAGCTTTCAGAGGGAACCATGGTTAAGCATAAAAATATATCTTAGTCTCAGCCCTTTAGCAATTTTCTTGTTTGCAGAGTATTTATCCCATAGGAACTCCCCTCCCTGACGAAGTGCCACACTCCAAAAATAATTTAACTTCTGGGACTCTTTAAAATTCACAAAAGTGACATGAAATACAGCCTGACTGCCACATAGATTAGAACAACTCAGAGTCATTTCACTAGATTATGGGAGATCAGGTGTCACAATGCCTCAAGGTTAGTTTGAAGATTTTCCATTAGATTTAACCACGGAATTTCTTGCAGATTACATCATCTCTGTTTAAAAATTAATTCCTGTGGATCTGGAAGCACTACTGATGTTTCCACAGCATCATTTCATAAATTCCTGTACATCAAGGCTGTCCCTGAGCATGCCAACACTGAGAGAAAAGAGAAAGTGCAGTAGGTTCCGGATGCCAATGCCACATGTGCAACCAAGTTAAAACAGCAAGTTACCAATTAAACTATAAATTCACTGAAAGTGAAAATCATCCCTTCCAAAGCTGCTATTTCAGCAGGAATCTCACTGCCAGGTTCAGAGGAGCTACCACATACACAACCACCTGAAAATCACATACCCCCACACCTGCAGCCACTCTTCTTCAAAGCTACAGCCACAGGCTGAGCTGGGATTGTGCCACAAGGTCAGTCCAAGAGGATTTCAGCCTCTTTTTCTCCGTTTCACATCTTCCAGTTTCAAATAGATAACACCCCGTGGTTCAGTATGCCAAAGGGAAAGCCTTACTCCTATGCCATGATGGGCTATTTTAGGGGTTATGGCAGGAGCATGCAGATGACAGGGACTTGACTCCCAGCCTCTGGAAGGGACCCTCCAAGCCTAAGTGATGGTGCAAAAAGCCACCTGAAGCTGTGGTCACCAGGAATCCATGAAATGACACTAAAATCTCAATTCCCCCAACTCTCAACTGTAGGGCCACAGGAAGAGAACACCCAGAGAGGAAGGGGATGCTTTGCTGGAAGGGCATCCAGCCACAGCCCAGCCTTCCCAAGGAGGGAGCAGGAGGAAGCTGGGAGGAGCAGCATGCCAGCAGTACCCAGCTACACACAGCCTCCTTCCACACAGCAGCAGAGGAGAAGGATTTTGTCCTGAATCTCCTATGAAACCAACAGAGCACAGAACAAGAATGTTGGTGATTATTATGCTTTATCCAGCACAGCATCTTGGAATGGGCTTTTAGTTAAGACGATATCAGGCATGGACTCCAAAACTTTTTCAGATGTTTTGGAAAAAAACATTAAAAGTAACTGTTTTGGGCAAAAGCTACGTGCTGCATAGAGCTCTAGGCTCTTGCATCAGTGGTTATAAGCAGAATTTTGGAAGAATCACTTTGGTCACTTGGTGACTCCTGTGGTAATTGGCAAGTCCAGAAAACAAGCTGTTTGGTTTTTAATACATTTTGCACACAGTGCTTGAATGACTAGGGGAGCACATTTCAAACTATTTTAAAAAATAAGTTCTCATTCTTGGAAATAAATGGTTATAAAAAGCCCCTCAGAGTCAAAGTTCAGAGAACTGATATGAAGGAGCATGCCAAGATACATTTCCTCTGACCCATGAGCTTGAAGTAGACTGTACACCCAGCAACACCAGCACCAATTTAACTTCTTTGGAAGCAGGCTCTTGTTTCAGTTTTGTTTCTGACAAAGTAAGTATACAAAATTATGATCTCTAAAGTAGCACTCAGGCTAAGTTAAATTTGCCTGGCCCAGCACACAGTAACATCAAATGTTCTGCCTGAATTATAGTTCAATTTCATGGCTGAAAATCCATATGCTGTGAGTAAGAGGAAGCTAATACTGAAATTCAAATCAACCCATAGTCCTAAGGCCTCATGCCCTAGGAAAAGAAATATCAAGTTCAAAATGAGATTTTAAGTGGGGTTTATTTCCACACAGCAGCATGGTCACAGAGAACACTGAAGGCCTGGCACAGGCTAAAGGACCACGAGGGATGAGTGATTGGCAGCCACCACCCCTGTCCCTCCAACCCCACACCAGCTGCAGGGTGCAGTTCTGCTTCAACAGAAATGCTCAGAGATCTGCTTTTTAAAGTGCTCTGTTTTCTGTCTCTTTCCAATGCACAGTTCACTACAGTCTACTCATCCCTAAGCATTAGGGCAGGATCGTATTTGGAGCAATTCTGAGTTTTTCTGCAGGGATTTTCTCCTTCCAGGTGGATGGTTTAGGTTTCACTGCACGAGAGCTTGGGTGGGGCAAACGATCAAATCTTTCTCCTGCAAGGCAAGGGCAGGGGGACAGGAACAACACCAAGCTGACTCTCAAAGAGCAGCTGGGGGAGGATTTAGAAAGAAAAGGCTCTGGCAGTGCACGAGCCAACTCCAGAAGACACAGAAGTGTAAGTGAGAGCCTTTTACATGCTTGAACTACCAGTCCACTTCCTTTGATAAGGTCAGGCACTGTGAAGTTTAATGGATTTTGGCTTCTGAAGCTCTTTAAGACATCGTTTGGTAGACAAAGGTGTTATGTAGCACAGCACTATTATTTCAGAAAAAAATAATAAAATCAGATACCAGACTGTGCAAACAGCATCCAAAACTGCAAGGGAAGAAAGTTCCACCTGGAGCCCTGCTGACATGATATTTGGTTTCCAGGACACATCTTGTTCAGATTCGAGTAATTCTGGGGAAAATTGACGGCTACAGCTAGGATTTGTTCCAGGGATCCATCACCTGCTCTGTTCATCTTTAATTTAATGTGCACTACATCACAATTCCCTGGTGAAGTGATCTGAGCTGCTCAAGTATCAACAGTGTCTTTAGGGTAGAACCCAGGGCAAATCTCATATTATGATTTAGAGATCTAAAGCTAGACTGTACCATCATTATCTAAAAGTATTTTGCACCATGCAATATCCACAGAATGAAGGTGAATCCTTCCCTTGAAAAGCAAATCTCTATCAAAGTCATAGACCCACCAGCCATTCTCTCCTTTCCCCAGAGAAAGTGCATTTCCAGGGGGAAGAAGTTTCCGTGTCCAGGAAGCAGCCAAGAGGAAGATGTGCAAAGAAAACTACTGACATCCAACATTAGTGCTCATGGCCTTGTGCAAATATTAAAAACCAGTGTTTTGAAAATGTTCTACTGGGTAATTCTAAACCTTCACAAGCCTTTCTCCAAAGTGATTTTGTATCTTCTTGCTAAAAAAAGAAAAAAAAAAAAAACAAAAACAAAAAAGCCCCAACAAAACACCAAAAAAAACCCACCAAAGGTTCTTTCCCTTCACAATTTGTGTTTTGTAACAAGGCACCTACACTTTTCTTCTATGTGTTGACCAGTCCTCTATGTTCTATGTCATGTTTCTGCATAGTGCAACAGCTTTCAGTGTCTAAAGCACACAGAAGTCTAGATGCCTCCAGCTCTTCTAAGTTCAGTGAGGTTCCTTCGTGTTAGGAGGGCTGAGCAATTTTTGCGGGGTTTTTTGTTGTTTTGTTTCAAATAAAAACTAAACCAAAGCAACACAAACAAATTCACTGTCACTGCCAGCCTTGCCCACCATGGTTTGTAGTCTCTTACCTAAGACAGTCATGACAGTCTTCATGAGCTTCACGGGGGTTCTCCTCCGGCTGATGGACCCGCTGGTGTGTGATGACAAGACATTGGTTTTCCTCTGGACGTACATGTAGATTCTTATGTAAACCACCACCATAATGAAGAAGACAACCAGGTTTAAGACACTCCAGAACACCAGGTAACTTCTGCTGTAAATGGGTGCCAGGGATGAGCAGATATTAATGTCACAGAGGCAGTTCCAACCCAGGGTCGGAACAGCACCCATGAAAATCGCGATGGCCCAAATGGAGATGATTAAGAAGGTGACTCTCTTCTTGGTGAGGTTGCTGTGGATCTTCATGCGCATGATGGACATGTGGCGCTCCACGGCGATGACGAGGAGGTTCACCAGGGACGCCGTCAGGCTGGTGTCCAGGAGGCCCTGACGCAAAAACCAGCGGTTAACCGTCAGTGTCTTGGACACCGGGCCCGTGTTGAACATCAAGAAGACATAGGCGATTCCGGCAAAAAAGTCTGCAGCTGCTAAGTTGGCCAGAAGATAGTAAAAGGGAAAATGGAACCTCTTGTTCTTCACCACAGCTGCTATGACCAACGAATTGGAAATAAAAATGAAGAGGCAGAAAAAGGTCCCAAAGCATAGAACACCAATGAGCTGTGGTCCTGTCCACTCATCCGCTGTGTCCGTCTTTGTCCTGTTGTAGAAAAAGTCCATGCGCTTGTCGTAGTAGCATTCGTTCATCCTGGATTAAAGCCCCTGCATCCTAGGAAGGGCGGAAAGGAAAAAGAAAGATTAATAATCAGCTAATAGTCCTTGCTTCAATCACTATACCTTCCTTTTTGGGGGACAAGGGGTTGTGACAGGGACACGAGAGGCTGTATACTTGGAGGCCTTAAGTAAAAACTCAAACTGTACAGTGTTGACACAAAAAATATTCTGGAGGACCACAGTGCATGCTGCCTGGATGAATCAGGAATTTTAAAAGATTTTCCTACATAAAAAATTCCAGCACAGTTCTTTTGCACTAGCAGTCATACTGTAGAGACAACAAAGTGGAAGTTAAGAAAATTACTTTCTGGAGGTCATGGAGAAAATCTGAGCAACAGCCAAGACATTCTTGCTGTGAAATCCCATGTTTGAGCCACAGCCCCATCATTATTTCCATTTCTCAGTGTAACCAGCTGGGATAAGGAAGCATAAATCATAACACTTCCATTTTACTGACTAAGCAATAAAAGGGCCATTACAGAAAAAAATTTTTTGGCGTTTTCAATTATATATTAATAAATGTAGAAAATATATGTATATAAGATACTACAGGCATATATATTCTGAGCGCATATCTGTTATTTACTACTAGAGGACTTCAGCAAATGTGCTGAAAAGGGAAAAATATTTTCTAGATATTTGACTATTCTAAAGCCAGGAATTATTTTACTGGGCCCTCAAGCACCACACAGCCCAGTTATCTTTAAAACCAAAATCCAGTTCCCTACCCAACCACATGTTAAAGCAAGCCCCAGTAACAGCAGTAGTGCTGGGGTTTATTTCTCATACTCACTCAGCACTATTTTGGAGACAGGGCTATTAAACCTGATGATGGAGAGGGAGTCCAAGTTCCAGATTACATCAGACTTCAGCCACTCTGGCGAGGTCAACGGCAGCTGCCTTGGCAATTCTACTGCCTTTTTTATCAACCAGACTGAACCTGGACTAATTTACACAGGAGATCTGGCAGCAATTACTCATGGCTGCTGGACCCTGTGCAGGGTCTCACAGCATAGAAGGGAGAGTTTGTGTCTAATTATCACTGTTACATTCACTGTCAGTAGGTTTGTCAGAAGGGTTTTAACAGTTCATTAATAGATACTGTATAGTTTTAGCAAAACCCAGGAACACAGCCATGGCACAAGATCCAAATCATGTTAGATATAATACAGAGTGGCAACAAACAAAAAACCTAGAAGTGGTCACAGGCAGAAAGATTTAAAAAAGCATAGGCTTTCCACCTCTGCAGCTAAAATTGTTGACAGATAAACATCAGGTTCACTTAGTCTATTATTACCCTGTGGTTATTTTACAGTTAAATCTCATCTCCCCAGATACTGGGAAGCAAATTAAACAATCCCCAGCAGGCTGGTTAACACACCAGTTATATTAAAGGTTTAAACTAAAAAGGTCCATCTTTTGTCATTTATGTTATGCTACCTGTGTTATTTCATTGAATATTTATAGTAATTTTAAATCAAATTACACTATTCCATAATGTTTTTCAGTAAATTTATCTTGTTTAATATTCCATTTTTCTGAACTAGCTCCTTAGCCTTTTTTCCTTGATTTTTCTTAATTCCCACCTAGTAGTCAACATGAAAGCAGGCCACTTGACATTGTTGTCCATTTTATTATCCTCAAGAACCTGGCCAGCCACTTTTCTTTACAAAAGACTGTATTACTTAAAGCATCAAATTTAAACACATAGTCAGAACTAAGAACAGCTACTTAAGGACAAGAAGTGGAAGGAAACAAGTAAATCATCCCTTGTGCTGAAATATTACAGAGCATCCCTCTATCTAAAAATAAAAAAGCCTCAGCAATGCAGATCCACTGCAATGAGTCAACTGGAATTCAACGCCCACTGCTCCCTGTTCACGGCAACAAGGGGGAGTTGGGCACTCAGCACATTCCCCATTCTCACCTAGGAAATACTTGAAAATCAAATTCAGTCTGTAAGTGACCAGAAGTCCCTGAGGAGCTGCAGACAACAGCTCTCGAGTAGCCGAGTGCTGGGAACCCTGCCAGCCCTAAGCCTCTGCTCTAACACATCAAGGCGGCAAAGGACTTACTGAGCTTAACATTCAGCTTTTACAGAACAGCCCAAATGCCTGCAAATAGAAGCAGCATTTTGGGCAAGAATGGCAGGAAAAAAAAAAAAAAAAGAAAGAAAAAAACCCAAAACTGTGAAAATTACAGGGAAGGTTTTCTGAACATGTTGTATCTTACTGTGTAATCATCTCAGAATCTCTTGCTTGCAGTGACAGGAGAGTAAAGAAATCTGCAGATGCTTTTTGCATCTATTTAAAAGCTTAAAGAAATCCAAAATATCAACTATGAATCTATTCTTAATTCTTCAGCTTAATGAGGTCCCACCCTTATTTGAAGTAGTAACCAAAGGAAAAAAAATATTCACACATCCATAATTCCCCACTGAAATAATTACACTACAAACACTTACTGTCACACAGCAGAGCTCAAATGACAAATGATTTTGAAAGAGATGTCTTGAGGTATTAAGGTAAGATGAGAAGGAGTAGAAAAGCATCCAGCTGAGGTCTCAGAGTCACAGGGCAGACTCTGGAGATTTCCAAATGGAAGCTGTACCAGGGCAGAAGCTGAACTGGAGCTAGTTCACATCCCAGTCCTTCGAAGCGGAGATGCAGCACTTGGCCCTCTGCACCGGCCTGTGTGCCAAAAGCACTTACAACACCAGGGACCTTGCAGACAGTGGTTTTCTTCACACCTTTATCTGAAGTCCTCCCAGCAGAATTAGCCTGGTCTCAGGAGAGCTGTACAGCTGTGGCAGAGCTATGCAGCTGAATCCTCGGTAGTCCTGCCCCAGCCCACACCAGGCACAAGACACAGGATAGGACATCCCATAGCTCCTGGCATGTCACATGTCCTGGCAGGACGTTCTTCTCCAGGTCTTCTCTTCTGCAGCCAAATCAGAGATGGTTATGTTAATCAGGGCAGGTTTAAATGTAAGAAGAAAAAAATAGCCCTTAAATATAACCCTTTATTTAAAATAATCCTTAAATATCACTTAAAATAAGATCTGTTTATTAAGTACAGAAGAATTTGAATATTCGGGCAAAATATTGTTCAAAGTTAGTAGAAAAACAGCTAAACTTGTCAGTCCAGATTTAAAAAGGCAAGAGAGTCATCCAGTGTCTGCAGCAGAGAGCTCCCCCATTGTGCTACTCACTTTAAGAATTGCCTTATTTTGATTTGAAATTGGCCCTCCAAAGCTTGATACTTCTTGTGGTTTTTTTATGAGAAAGGACAGCAAACAATCTCTATTCACCTGTTCTACACCACTTGGTGTTTCCTATCCCACCACGCAGACCTCCAACAGTTATCACATATTCTACAGGTGAGGTGAACTAACATCTTGATCTTTTACTTGCAGGCAAATACATCAAAACTTGTCAAGTGCCAAAAGCACACCCTTGTCTAAAGGTTCTTTCCCTCATCCCAATTTATTTAATTACCTCATTTCAACCAATAGTAGCCACAAAGATCACAAACTGATGCACTATGAACTGCATTTTCCTCCACCACTCTTGAGTAAACATTCAAGCTTTTTCTCTTTTTTGAGTGGGAAAAATTCTCTGTTCCAAAAAATCTCAAAAGATTTGGGATTTTAGTTAAACTCTTTTCAAATGCAAAAGCACACTTTAAGAATTCTTCCCAATACATAACGTCTTAAACATTGTCTTAATGACAGTTTGTGTATTTTAATTGGTTATAAACTCCTCTATGACAGTGTAACTCCTACCAAGTCAGAATATGTCCTTCACTGTTCTTTAAATAAAAGTCAAGAATTTGCATGAGTATGTAAGAATATATTACACTAGCTACCTGAATACAGAAGGAAAACACAAATAGTATTTTAATGATAAAGTTGTTATGAAATTTAGCCTGCAAGCCATAATGTGATTCATGGCACACCCCCATGGTTTTCTGCCTCTTCCCTGTCCATTAAAAACCAAAATGCCTCAATACATTGGCTACAACTTTATGGAAGGGCTGGCGTCACTTTGAGGGACTTAGATGGCTTCTGCCCTGTTTCTGTATAAATGCAAGAGGGAGGGAGCAGACAGGCCTGGGTTGGCACAGAAAATTACTGTGAAAGGATTCAAGCCAACTTCAGAGATGGACTGAAAGGTCCTGAGAGCAAAACTGAGCCTACAAGGAGGACAATAGTGGTGAAGCCCTTCGGCAGGGCAGAAAGCCATCTCAAGGGAGAGGGAGGGGTGCTTGCCCAGGCAGAACACCAGCCTGGTTTACTGCTGGTTTTCCTGAGCTGGCACAGGAATTTCTGTGCAGGATTTCAGGGTAGTTCAACACCCAAAACGATACAGTGGAACAGGAGAGATCACAAAGCCGGTACAGTCCGGGCAGGTCTGTGAGAGGCGCAGAGGAGCAAGCTGTGCCCAGGCTCAGCCTGCAGAGCAGGCAGGCTGCCAGCTCTGCCTGAGCACTTGGCCTCCTGGCTCCCCTTCTCCATTAGCAAAGACCAGGTATTAAATACAGATCTCTAAGAAATTTTAAAACTTATTACCAAAGTCATACAAGAGTTGTTTCTGTCTGCAGAAAGCCGAGTTTATCACAATGACTGATCCCAGGCACAGGTGGCAGAACAAGGAAGAGAGTCACTTGAAATACTCTTTTCACATTCAGACTGTCACTACAGAGAAATATCAGCAGCAATTGCCTACTTCCACATATTCCTTTGGATTTTTAAATTTACCCTACAAGCAGCAGATGGCTCCCGTAGAGCAGCACAAAAGGAGTGTCTAGAGGCTGGCAGCCTGTGCAGCCCCTTCCAGGGCTCCTCACAGCACAGCCTTTGCCTGCCCACACCCTGGGCCACAGGCAGACAGACACCCTCTGTCCCATCCTCTTCTTCTGGATAAACTACAGCTGCTGCTTTTGTTGTCCTCATTACTGAAAAACTCTCACCTCATTCCCCAGAGGAAGGCACAGGCAGAAGGAAGCCAGGGTGCTGGGCAGCCAAAGCTGTGCACACCAGCAGTACCAGCTCAGAATGGGAATTGGTTCCTTGTTCCCCTCCACACCCTGCTACATGTATGGCCACGGAGGAAAACACAACCAAATGATTGCACAGTAACCCAAGAAACCCATCCAGGTTAACTCAGTTTAGAAAGAAATACCAGTGCAGAAAAGGGTGTGTAACACAGCAGCAGCCAAAAATGTTAATATGTAACTGTAAGGAAGAGTTTTGTGAGGTAAGTGCTCTGGTTCACTTTTAATTGTCTTTAATAGTTTATTGATATTATAACCAAAATCAATTTAGAGAAACAAACTGAAAGGAAGCACAAAATTATGCATACAAATATATCTCAACCGAAGTTTGGGGTTTTTTTATCTGGTAGTACTAGAGAATGAAACTGAAGCCAACATTCATTTAACAGGTTCTACAGAGACAAATTATCTCAGAAATGCAACTGTTGTACATTTTGTTTATTACAGAAATTGTGCAGGCACTGCCTGTACTTGAAACACCATTGTACATGGTACACTTCAAGGACCTAAGAATGTAATTTTTCAAAAACATTTTTTAAATGTAGCTTTACAAATTGAAAAAAAGAAGTTATGACTGAAAAACCATGAGGCCAAATGAATACATTTTTCAACCAGAGAACTTGCTTATTAGTAAGGGGATCTACTTATGGTTTTGTTTGGCTCTATTTCTTTTCTTTAACTGTAGTATCTCCAAATTCAGATAACTGGCTGAACTCAAATCAATCACTTCCAAGAAGCATTATCCCATTACCTTGGTCTTCTATGCCTTTTAGGCTAACAAGAGCAAAGTGCCACATCCATTATCTCTCCAAGCCTTTTTCACCTACATAATGTTAGTTTATGGAAAGTACAGTACCACTTATCCAGAACTATGGTGGAAGTATATGTCCAATAGCAGTCCATTTCAGTGGTGTCATCTTTTGGACTGGGAAGGGAGTGGGGCAAAAGGAATTAAGATGATTCTTTGGCAACTCTTAAGTATCTGTGGTGGAAACATTTAAGGTTTCTATTTATCATACATCCTGCATGTAAGACCAATGCTATATGGTACAAATAGAGAGCCTCAAGAAAAGCCTTAAACCTACCAAAAATGTGAACCTCAAGACTAAATATTTAAAGTTGCAGAGAGAGGAAGTAGTACCACCAGCCACGAACCACAGTGCTCTGTACACGCAGTCTGATAAGAAGTTGAACGCCCACTGTCAGGGCACAAAATTGTCACCCTGTGAATGTAGGTGACAGTGCTGTTCCTCTGCAAACTGCTGCAGGCTGACACCGACAGCTGAACTGTGAAACAGAGACACAGAGACACCTCCACCAAGGTATTACAAAGCTCAGGCTCCAGCTCCTGAAATCATTTTAGTAGCTGCTCTAATAAACTAAATTGTCTGAAAGGTCTGATACACTGCAGAAATTTGTTAGGGACAGATAGCAAGTAACTCACTAGTCACCACAAGTTTAGACTTCAGACTTTGGTAATTTAAGACTTTCTGAAATTATGGTTTACGAGATCTATATATGGACTTCAAACTAAAAACTTTGCTGCAAAGCCTTCATTTAGTGTCCTTTAAGTGTGGTTCTGGAAGCAGCTGGCAGGTCATCCTATAATGCGGAACCAGACACAGCATTTAAAGTATTTAGAAGTCATTCAAACAGCCTATACATTGTGAAACATGCCTAGAAGAAAATACCTGTTCTGCTTCTAAAGTAAGTTTCCCATTTCTGCAGAACTTCCAGGTCCTCTCACTGATATCTGGTAGTGACCAGCTCCATTTTACCACTCAACAAATCAGCTATCTTTCACACAACCTACAGAATGAGGATACAGACTATTTCAGCACGGTCACAAACAAGTCAACTTTTACTGTTTATTTTCAGCACATACTGATGAGGACCTGAATCACGCCACTGCTAATTAAAACAAGTCACTTGACTGCATCTGATCTGTTAAGAGATTCAGAGCCTGGGTTTACAAACAAATGTGTCAGTGGAACTGTTAAAATAGCACACTCCAGGACACATTTGCTCAAGACATAGAAGTTGGCCTAATAGCATAATAGTAGAATTCAGGTATGTCAGTCTTTAACACCCAAGATAAATACATTCTCTACAGTGTCAAATCATATACTTCAGAGATTTTATTTCATTGTCTGATAGCATAAAGCCTGTGCTGGAAGATATTCCTAAATGCTTAATGGTCAGTGTAGCACAGGAGGATAAGGACACAGCCAGTCTAACTTGTCTAAAACTTTCACCCAGCATTCTGAAAAAAAAAGCTAAACACATCTCTCAGCTTTACATGGTGGTAAGAACTGCTGCTTCTTTACTGATTATGCAGATTTGCTTTGTGGGTTTGATTTGCTTATTTGCTTTTGGTTTAATTTTCAGTACAGAGATAAGCTTAGTGAAACCAGATTTTTCACCATCTAACTGGATTTGAGTTGTGCTTTCTACTGCACCTTTTAGAAGACCATGAGAACATGCAAGAAACCACACACTCAGGCACAGCTTAAAGAACAAAGCTAAGAAATGCAGCTTACCAGTGTGCAACAAGAAATATCTTTTTCTAGACTCATATCACAGGCAGGAGAGCAGACCTAAGTACTTGGTCTCTGGAAACATAAGAGTACAAAACTGCTTCCTCTCCTTCTCCCCCCCGCCCCGACTTTGTTTCCTTGAGGGAAAGAACTTACCATGCAAAATAATGGCAGTGTATTTTTTCGGTGTATTGCATAGATTAAGATAACACCGTGTTTCAAAAACCACTGAACAGCAGCCCCTTGGCCGGCGCCCGCAGTCCGTACCAGCAGGGCAGGGTCCCCGCGCAGCCAGGGCTGTGCGAACAGTCTCAAATCCATGGGAACTCACGTGAGCCTTTCTGTACGCGCGTGTCCGTGTCCGCTCACACCGCGATGTCCCCGGACAGAGCGGCAGCACCGGCGCTGCCCCGCCGGGCTCGGGCTGCGCTCCGGGCGCTGCCCGCTCCGCTCACCGGCCCGGCCCGGGGCTCCGCTACCGCCGCCACGAGTTTTACACAATTGCAAAAAGTTTTGCCAGCCCGACTCCCGGAGGAAAGGCTCATTCCTCCCGGAGCTCGTCCAGCCCGNAGCTCGCCCGGGCCTTGGTTTCCGCCCCGGGGCCAAGGTTTGGCTCTCCCCCGGCACGGGCGGCTGCGGAGAACGCTAGCGAGAGCCCCGAGCGAGAGGGAGCTGCACAAGTCTAAAGGGCTGTGCTGCCCGAAAAGCCCGTCAGAAGGTCCATCATGGTTCACACATTAGAAAACGAATGCAAACCCCAGATAAAATTGCAATAGCTTCTGAGAATAGATCCGGACAGTACAGACAGAGCACCACAAGTAGCTGTTCTTTGAAACAGAGTGTAAAAAGCAAACAAGAACCACTTCACACGCAACAGTGTGATACAGAAACTTGGCGGCTCATGCCACCTCCAAGGGGCAGGACTGAGCACACACAGCTTTGCAATCAAAGACAAGTCAAACTCGAAAGTAGACGGTAGTACAAGATCAAATTTATATGAAGCCTGTGATCAAATGGACATGACCCATTGCTACCTATCTCCATCACTTACTGAGGCCAGCATATGTCCACATAGTGCAGACCTAGGCACAGTCTGCTCAGAGCTGAAGAACTGACAAACAAAATCTCAGCAGAAGATCTCTGTCCCACTTCTCAGAAATCTGGTAACAATTACAGCATGAAACTTAGGGTGTTAAAGCCTAGGTAGAGCCTTGCATGTGAACATTACATACGAAATGCCTAACAGACTCGATTCCAATTTTTTTTTTCCTGTTTTAACAAAAAAAAAAAAAAAAAAAATTCAAAAAGCGCTGCTGATCGTTAGAATTGACTCCCAAAAAATCAGCAACTGCTCTTCAACAGCAGCAGCATCAGGCATTTCAGTCCTCAAAGAGTTTTCTTTTAAACAGTTTAACCATTTGTGCTAATATTTGTCACTAGGTTAAATTTTTTAAGTCCTTTCACCAAAACCGTTATTTTCCTTTAAAAAAAAAAGGGGNACACACAGCTTTGCAATCAAAGACAAGTCAAACTCGAAAGTAGACGGTAGTACAAGATCAAATTTATATGAAGCCTGTGATCAAATGGACATGACCCATTGCTACCTATCTCCATCACTTACTGAGGCCAGCATATGTCCACATAGTGCAGACCTAGGCACAGTCTGCTCAGAGCTGAAGAACTGACAAACAAAATCTCAGCAGAAGATCTCTGTCCCACTTCTCAGAAATCTGGTAACAATTACAGCATGAAACTTAGGGTGTTAAAGCCTAGGTAGAGCCTTGCATGTGAACATTACATACGAAATGCCTAACAGACTCGATTCCAATTTTTTTTTCCTGTTTTAACAAAAAAAAAATAAAAACCTCACAATAAGAGCCCAAAACCTTATTGACCCTGTTCCCCTCACTTGAATGCTCACCTTGAAGATGGCTTAGAAAATTTTCTTCTCTTTCTTCCTGTTCATGTCTAATTCAAGCTTCTCACTGTCTCGTCCGTTTCTATCCTCCTTTTGTTAAATCCTATAAGCAAGTAGCAAAATATTCCCAGAGAACAAGACTATGAAAGGCAACAGCCCCTTTTCAGAGCACTTTGCAAATGTTTATGTTCCAGTTCTGCTTCCATTACCGTGCATCACCTCTTCAGCAGCTGGAGAGGGACCACCTATCAGCCAGCAACTGTGTTCAAATCTGTATTAATGTGCAGAATTCAGAGTCAACATATGCCGATTTCCTGTTAAGTTTCACCTCTGTGGAATAGAGAGCAAGTAATAGCCTCCAGCAAGTGTGTCCTATCTTTTTTTTCGAGAGGAAAAAAAACCAACAAAACAACACCAGATGGTGAAGATAAAAATTGGCTTCTACGGCACATTAGTGACCTGCTCTAATATGGTAGGGCTGAAGCAGCAGTCTAGCTAGCAAGCATTTCATATGATTCAAACCATTAAAAAAATCAATACTGGACAAGAAAGCTTTATGATTCCATTACAGAAATTAAGTCATAAAATCATTATAATTATTAAATCATAAGAATTATTAAGTATTCTTTACATTCCTTTTGTTGATAATGCTTTCCCTCCTTCCCTGAGGGGTTCTCTCACAGACAAGTATTTATCTGAGCAGTGGTTTTGGCAGGTCACATTGAGAAAGAGCTGGAGCTTGAGTGAGGAGCCAGGGCTCCTGCACCATGGCTCTGGGTCAGGGTATGGGGGCACCTCACCTGCTCCAGGGAAGAGAGGCACCAGGCCTCTGGAGGTGATGAGCCTGTTACTTTGTTCATACATTACACCACGAATTAGCCACACACATGCTTTAGTATCTGCTTTTGCTAGGTTCCAGTCTCTAACCCAAAATTTCTGTAAGTACTGGCAGAGGGTAGAGCAGTAAAGAAAACACAGTTCGTTTTCAGACATGATGGAACTGTTTGATTTAAAAAGAGGCACTCCAGAAAGCTAACCAATAAAATAGCAGCAAATTCAAGAAACAGCATCTTGTACATAACCAAGTAGATTTCACATTGTAAGGGACAGGGGGACTTTGGCAATCAGCTAATGCTGATCCTTCTGCAGTCTGCAGAAGAATTTTTGGGTTATCCAGGGCCCCAGAGCATACACCAAAAGACTAACATTGCCCCAAACAAGTTCTCCAGATAAACATCAGGGGAAAAGCTGACTCTTCTGTCAACAGTGGAAGACAGTAATGCTCTGTTCTAGATCACACAGTTGATGAAAAGACAGTTACATAAAATCTTTGCTAAGAGCACAGTATCTTGGTTATTGGTAGCAATTTCAGTTATAGCCACAAGCTGTAGTGAGATTAGGCCACAGCAACACATTGCAGAGATAGCAATGGGAAAAAATTCAGTGTCCCAAATACATTTCAGCAATAGAAGCATTAAAATGTGCAAAGCCTGGATGCATCAAAATCCTTACACAAAAAAAAAAAAATTTGTTCTGGACACCTGTTCTAGACACTTAGCTGCAGCCAAAGCAAGGCAAAATGGCATTCAATTTCAACAACAACAGGTTAATTGTTACAAAGGTAAACACCAGGCAGGAAATTAAAACAAACAAAAAGAAAAAAAAAAAGGAAAAAAAAAAAAGCTGTCACTCCTCTCACTCATACCTGGGCAGCATTTGAATTGCCTTTGCCATTTGAAACACTAACAAGCCAGAACTTGCAGAGAACACCCTTAGTAGTAAAGAGCACACAGCAAGACCGAGTCCAAGCCAACACACTGACATCATCTACTAAAGAGTGTTTTTTTAGAGAGTACATAGTGGAGAGACAAAAGTGGAGCACCTAATAGTACACACACCCCAGGAACTGTCAGCACTCCTGAAAGTTTCCACAAATACCTGGAAATACCTGGTTAACATTTATGCACTACTACCCTGGAAGTGCTTTAAAGTTTCCCAAAGTCCTCTGTTCTCATTGAAAATAAAGCTTATAAAAGAGGCAAGGGGAAAGTACAGTCTTTATGGTTGACCATCCCAAAGACAGCTAGAAAGGCACCTGAACAAACCAGCTGCAAGGCTCAGTTGCAACATATTTCCTTCCAATTAAGATGTGCTTGAAATAGAAGTAAAATTCCATGGCTCTGTTTTTGCCTCTTGTATTTGTCCTCTGGATTAAGACAATACAACAGTGTAATACTACCAAAAAAAAAAAAAAAATCTTTCCAGCAGCCTTCAGATAATGCTTACCATGAAAGTTTCCAACCATGCAAAGAAGTATTTAGCTATAGCTAAAGGCAGTAGGTTTAATCTGGACATAGTATAAATTAATATTGTGAGTATAATAGAAAAGAGAGCAAAAAAAGATAAAAGCTAAAACTGCTTTTTAGTAAAGCTGTTAAAGAAAAGACTGTGACCTATAAGTGGTTAAAATTATATACAAGCTAGAAAAAACCAATTACTTGCCACTTTTGTGCAGCTTTTTAGTTTTACATAAATTTAATTCAAATAAATGGAACGTGCCAAGTAGAAATGAGAGGCTGAATGCACCAAGTTAAGTGAAGAACTCCTCTTTTCTTGGCTTCTTTTTATTTAATACTTTTAAACACAGGATTATTTTTTAAAAATTATTTTCATATAATTCTTTTTCTTATTAACAATGACAGTTGATTCAAGGCCATTTTCCTTCCTCCTCAAGGTCATCAGCAAACAGAGCTTCCACAGACAATGCTCAAGGATCAGTCTTCTCTAACATGACAGATCTTGAGGCAAGAACAGAGAATTCTTCACAGCTCTCCTCCACACACAGCTTCTGGGTCTCCTGTTGGTCAGCCAGCTGCTGTCACATTATCAGCTTTCTTCCCCCAAAACCTTAATTAGCTAAGACGAGTCTGTTCATGAGGCAGATCCAGATGGCAAGTTCCACTGCAATTTGGAGAATTATCCTTCTCCATACCACTATGCTTTCTTTGCATATATCAGGAGTGAATTTCAATGTGCAGCCATCAATTAATCAGTATCAAGTTGTCATCACTCTGTTGTCTGCAAAGAAGAAAATTCACAATTCTCCATTCAGCAAGAAATGCACAGGAAGCATCGACCCTTACGAGCTCAGTTTTGATCCTTCTGTTCTCTGCTCTCCCATTTCCAGGTACAAGTCTAATGCTTGCACTGGACAATGATGCAAAAACTGCTACAGTAGCAAAAGCTCTACATTTTCACCCATTTTCAGTACTGCACAGCATATTATGGTGTATATTTATTATACTCAAGCACACAATTCTCTTATTCTGCACAGTGTCTTGCAGGTTCAGCCTGAAGCTGGACCTGGCTGGAATTCTTGTTAACTTGTTGGTTTTCATGTGCCCCCAGCAACCACTGGGTACCTGCCCATCATCATCTCACATGTTCCTTTTTTTGGCTGTGGGGTCCCCCTCTGCCACAGTACACCAAAAGTATAAAATTACATTTCACAAAAGCATCAGAATATAAGTGGACAACTATCCTACTGCTAAGAGGGGATTTGTTACACCAGTTGTGATTAAGTGTTCACATTTTGGTCTGTTCCTTCTCCCATAGCCTGGCTTCCTTGCACAGTGCCCATGACTGGACTGCCCAGGGACAGTGACCAGATCCCTCCTGTCTCTAACAGGGCTTCAGAGGTGTGTTATGGTGCCTCAGAAAGAATAAGCTCTCAGACCAGCAAGCACCAGATGAGATGTTCATGTCCCACCACCACCTTAAAAAGGACCACTGCCACAATGCCTACAAGAGATTTACCAGTGTGTTTCCAATATTCTGGCAGATGGCATTCAAACAGTTTGCCTCAGACACAGCACAGTTTTGGGATTAAGCACCAACCTCTGGCTGAATCACCCACTCACTTTCTGCTACTACTCCAAGCTTACTAGCAAAGATTTTTAGAAACAGAGAACTTGAAGCAAAGGCTTGGTTTCCTCCAGAACCCTTGGTAGTTTCATGCTGTACTCCAGAGTCCTCTCATCAGCTTCTGCATAGTAGTTTTCATAAGAGTATAACAGTTAAAACAGGTTTAAACTCAGAACTGTTGCCTTTGCATCATCAGCTGACTAAAGATCTAACATGAAGTAAAGTACAGAAGGAACAATAGCATCCAAATATTAACAGGTTAAATTCTGGATACTCCAGCATTTGTGAAGCAGCATTTGCAGTGAGAAGCAAACTGTTGAAATTCTCAGGAAAACATTCATTAACAACACCTTACTGACCTCCTGCAGCAGCAGATGAATGGAAAATAAGTTTTGTCTTTTCTGAAGCCAGAACTGCTAGGGTCTTTTAGAAATTCATGTAAATCTGTTACTGGAAAACCACTTTCTTGGTATTTCTGAAAGAAAAAGCATTTCATTTACAACACATGAGAAGTTACTCGGCATAAAACATTCTAAAATTTCCTCTGGTGTGTGACAGTTAAACCAGGTTATTTGGTTTAATAATTCAAAATTGCTGTAGGAAGGAAAAAACCATTCCCATCCTAGAAACACTATGTAGCTTGCTTTGTTCCACCAACAATGTAAGTGACAGAAAATTCACGTTGTTCACAGCTTCTCTTATGTTTTGTTTGCTGCCCATAAGGCCAAGCAAGTGATCTCAGGCCATAATGGTATTGATTCTCCCTTGTTCACAGTGAGCTGCTGTGCTCACTGCAAGTGCCCTGGGCTGCTTTTCTCTAAAACCTCTAATTCAGGATTTGAAGGGTTCCAGTGTGACTATTCATTATTACCATGCTGAAGAAATGCTATGAAAAAACCAAGTTCAGCATACTGAAACAGCCCCCAGTTGATCTTGTAAAATGTTCAGAGGGAGGAGTCAGTAAAACACCATTTTGCAGCTCAGACCATCCAGTAAACTAAGAAGAACAGACAATTAAGTTATATTTTGAGGTGCTTCAAAAGTGAAGCTCTTGCTTGGTCTGGAAGTTGTAGTTCATGTCAGACCAGCCTTATTTTGCTGGCCTCTATCTGACACCAAGACAAGAAGGAGATGAGAGCTGAAGGGTGTGATCCACATTGCCTCCCTCTGATCTCTGAGGCTACCAGGAGCACAAAGGGCAGAGAGCATTTGAGGTCAAGAACAGAAGGTAATTACTGAAAACTTAGGTTCACTTTCAGACAGTCCATACTGGAAATGGATGGCTCAATTTTAACTTGAACAAGAAGTAATGCACCTCTCAGAAGGCATTTCCTTTTAACCACACATTTCTAAGCAGCACATTAAGGAGGCCTGGATACCTAAATTACTTTAGAGTTATCTGCTTGAACCTTTCCAAGCTTCTGTCAAAGGCACATCTCTGAGATGTCAGCAAACCCAGCCACCCTTCCAATTTTGCCACAGACAAAACAAAAAGATTTAATAATCTCATCAAACATCAGAACCAATAGTAGATGGTAGGGTGTTGAGTGACTAATAAGAATGAATACAAAACTGAATAGAAGTGTAACAGAAAACAAAAACTTTACCTTTATGGTGTCATAGGAGTCAGTAATGAGTGCAATAAAAAGGCTGAGGATCATGTATATAAACAGACTAATGAAGGAGTACAGATATAATCGGCTGAACATCCACACCAGCAAACTCTTCTGTTGGATTTGAGCAAACGTTGCAAACATATCATCACCATTGACCAAAGAAAACAGACATTCAGCCACTGTGTTCAGATCTTCAAACTAGAAAATGAGTACAAATTATTAGCAGAATGTCAAGACCAATCAAGACTCAAAGATTGAGTTTTACGCAAAGGAGATAAAAAAGCCAACCCAGGGAATTAAATGTTACCACACCTTCCTGTGCATTCAGGCCAAAATATGTCAGTAATAGAAACATGTAGAAACATCACCTTGACTAAGCATGGTGTGTTGAGATCATACATAAGAATATTTATTATCAAGAAATAAAACTTGTGATGTTCAACAGGCAGAACAGTCAGTAACTGACCACCACAGAAAGCTACTGAATTATAAGCAATTTTGGACCTGCAGAAAAGTATCATTCCATTTCCCAAAGCACAGCTAAAGTGATTTCACAGAATCTATACAGTAAATTCGTGGTAGTATGCTGGGAACACAATCCACATTCTCTGGCTTCCCTGCTCTGCAGCATTACTGGAGTATGGGTAATAAATCAATACTGTGTTAAGGGGCTAGAGTCAGCATAGAACTCAAATGGTTTGAACTGAATTAACAATCTGTCACTCAGAAAGCCTCTATGAGCTGTAAGTACAAGCTATAGCTGTATTATGAAGCTACTGGAGCACACCCTGTACAAAAAACATGGTTTAATTTCAAGGAGAGTCTCTTAAATTCCAAACTCCATTTCCCCAAACTGGAATGTGTCCTGATGCTAAAACCCTTTTTTATCTACCAGATAAGCCCAGATAAGTCTTCCCATTTTGCTCTGCCCTTCCAAATAACTGGATTTCTTAACTACAATCTATCAGACAATACGAATTAATAGGCACATTAAAACATTGTGCATTATCAATGAACTAACACAATTCTGGCCCCATAATGAAAACAAGATATCAAGAGGTATATGCTTCTAAGGAGAATCTATTGGTGCACAGGAACAGCAGGTCTGGTTTACACCTATGGCTTATTTTATTATCATTTTTTGAATTGAATTTTAAGGCCATTGTGAAAATCAGCAGGATATTATCCAGGAAGAAGGGAGGCATGGCACAGGTAATTTATGAGCAACTCGAGTTTTGATGCACTGACACAGAGAGAGACCTGCTGAGGACTGCTCACCTGGAAGCCCCTGGACTGATGTAGCACAAAATGCAGAATACCCACTCCCTCTCTCTAACTATAGTGGAGGGTGTATTTCTATATTTTTAGGCACGAGGAGCTCTCCAGTGTTTCTGCACATCAGGGAAGACTCTTCCCATTTCTTACCAGGATGGCTCGGGCGGCTGGAGAGCCCCGGGAAGCCAGCCCTGCCTTGCACAGTGCCACATTGCCTTCCTGTGGGACACTGCGGAACTGGCAGCAATGGGAATCCTCCACGGCTACAGCTGCTTTCCTTGACATTGACACATGGTATTTAGGCAAGAGGTAACATTTTCATAGATAAGCATGTTGTTGACTATCCTTCCTTTGGCTCAGATAAGGTACTTGTTACAGGGAAGTTACAACAGTAGTTACACTGTGCCTTAGAATGTTATAAACAATTGAGCCTCTAGCGTGGCAAAAGATCCCCCTGCATCCAGCATCCCACAGAGAAGTGTATTGTCATCCAGATGGAACACGCAGACCGAATACTACGTTGCTCAAAGGAGAGAATTACAGTAAGTCAGAGCAACGCAAGCTCTGGGGGCAGAGGGAGCTGAATCAGGCACTGCAGCGTGTCTCTGTTACACTGAGTGCACCCAGAGATCAGGAATGAGAAATCTGACATTTGTTAGTCATTAATGGACATTCAGAATTTGCCACGACAGAATCTGCCTCTGTCCAAACTGTCACATAGAGCATCTGCCAAGAGGAAAAGCAAACAAGCTTTAGGGCTGTTTTGGCTTGTGTTCTAGAATATACAAAGCCTTACTCCTGCATCCAGGTTTCAGACAAGACATACCAGGCACACACTTTGATACTAACCTTAAGAAAAACAAACAAACAAATCCACAACACACCCCCACACAGGAAGCAAAGCAAGTAAGACAAACATTCATCCATCCCTTGATGAGTCACAATTTCGGAGCTGAAGTTACATGGCACAGGAAAGATTTGGAAAAACAAGGCCAGAGCCAAGGAGATTAAAAAAAAAAAAGTTACAGTGAACTATTTAGTGCCTCTTTAACCCAGTTGAAGTGGGATTGCCAGAAGAGGGCAGAAGAGACAGACGAATGCACGTGGCCTGGGCAAACCATCCCCTCACCACAAACAGCCTGGTGCTGGAGATCATGCTGATTTCAAGCACACAGTAAAAGCAACAATAGCTATTTTATTAAAAGGAGCAGGTATAAGGAGGTACAGATGGAATAAGAAACACTCCCATGTTCACATTACAGCTTTTAAACAGACATTTTCATTTAAGACACATTTCTGTTGGTTTGGGCAGGAGCTATCACACACACAGATATTCCCATCATTACACCACAAAAGAAGTGAATCTGCTGATGTACCTTCTCATGATAAGGTCCCAGGACAATCCAGCCACAGAAAGTATAGCCAAGATAGATCATCCCAGCACAACAACAAAACCTTAGCACTTTTGGCAACGATGCCTGCATAGTTAAAATGAGCACCTGCAAGTCAGAGTGGAGCAAAGAAAGGGGGAAAAAAGCAAAAAAATTAGAGATCGGGAAAAAAGTGACATGTATATATGTGTGTATATATGCTTTGATTGTTAGATACTTGATTCTCTCCTTACATTGTAGGTTTGAAAATATCCCAGGTATCGGATGACTCCAACCCAGACAAACAAAGTTGATGTTCCAAGTAAAATGCTGCAGACATCATAACTTGTGAGGTTCTGAGGGATCCAAACAGAGCAGGTGGTCAAGTTACAAAGAGTGAATATGTCAGCTTGACAGCTATTCAAGTTCCAGCAGCTCAAACAAACAAAGCAGGGCAGTCTAATACTGAAAGCCTGTTGCTACATCACAAAATCAGATCAATGTGAACTGCAGTTATTTACTGAGATCATTCAAATACATCAGTGCTGCAAATGGAAGCACACCTATGCTGATATTCTTGAAATTTTGCATGAAGTGCAAAGTCTGGAAGAAAAAAGGCCCTTAGTTTGGTTATAACACAGTTTCAAAATTAAATTGAATAACTCAAAATTTTTGTTTAAAAAGAAGGTTACTATTTGCTGTTAGGCAAAGAAGCTCTTGTTCACTATTTAAAAAAACATGAGCCATCATTTACATGAAAAGTGACCCTTGGGACTACAGCCCTTTCCATGCTTACATGCATTTACATCTCTGAACAGGTTCTCTCCCAGCAGTTCAGAACCTGAGCATTGTTTTCACTACAGTTTTTATTACAACCAAGTCTACCTGCACTTTACTTTAGAAGGCTAGAACTGGTTGCAGTAAGCACAAGAGAGTCACATAGTCAAGTTTTCCTACCCTCAATCCCCACTTCAACCTACAGCCAGCGAGCCCCAAGCGCTTCCTCTGAGCCCCCTCCTCCCAAGTGAGCCCCTGAAGTGCTTCCCACTCTGGGATCTGCCCTTTGAACCTCAGTACACAAGAAAGCAGGAGCAGCACACTACCTACTCTGTTTTTCCCAGAATACAAAGTTTTGTGAACACATGAAATGTTGACACACATCTATTGAAGATTAAAAAAAAAAAACAAAACAAAAAAGCCCCACCAAAAACAAAACCACAAAAAAAGCCACAAACAATTAACAAACAAAAAAGCACTAGGAAAAAAACAACCCCAAAAGCCTCCTGAAGAGCTGCCAGCTGGACAAAGCACACTGATTTCAGCTAGCCCAGGCAGGGAGGGCAAGGATGAGCAGGTCACACACTGTCTGTGCCTATGCCTGCCAGGAAAGCCAGCTGTGACAGCCATTGGTTTCCACTCCTACAGCTGTGTTTCCAGTCCTAAGCTGTGTTTCCACTCCTACAAGCCATCAAGACCCCTGTTTCATTCAAGGAGATGGCTCATGGTTTCCCAGTACTATATGTGCTACTTCTTACAGAACTAACAACTCAAACTGTTGGGTCTTTCTGCTAGGAACTGTCTCCCTAGCACTAGGAAATGGACTAAAATGAACAAACAGAAGACTATTGACTATTACAGCTCACTTCCACCTGTGCCCAAGTTAAAGCACATGACACATGGCTGTGGCAAGATTAGTATTTTAGCTGAAGAACGAAATTCTTACCTTGGCTTTTATTTCCATTTTTAGGATTGACCCAATGATTGTCATCACGTCACTGATAATTACCAGGACATACCACCCATTTAGGAACTCCAGACGATCAGCGTAACAGACACGGCGCTTGTATTTCTCCAGGAAGAAATCCACAAACCTCTATTGACAAGCATTTAGATGTTTGGTTACAGTTTGCTTTGGATGAAAAACGTGCCAATGTTCAAGTTTCACACAACCCCTTTTCCTATAGTATTCGCTGGAATAGTAATTTAAAGCTAATTCTCAATAGCAACAGAAATAAATAGGAAAAAAATTAAGATTGATTTAGGCCAGTGAATATGAACTTTCTACAGAACTTGATTTGATAACTCATTCCCACTAACCTAACCAGGGACTGTTATCCCCTTTACCACAGGTTCTGTGCACCTCTAACAGAGCACCCAACTAAAGAAGTGAAAACAAACTCAAATGCAAGTACAAGGCAAGAGCTCTCATTTTCAATAGAGCAAACAATATCACCTCTATGCCCAGCACTACCCATCTGCTTTCACTTGCTCTTTTTGCTCAGGAATAAATGTGAAGTGCCTATTCCTGAGAGCACTTTGACAATGCCTCTGTTGAATCATGTCCTCTTGACTCTTGGTCTTGTTTCCAAGCTACAAAAAGGATATATTGAGCTAAATACACAAATATTTGTGTTTTCTCATCCTACCTACCCTGGACTCTTCTAACTCTCATGAGCCACATGCTTACAAAAAAACCACCCAGAGTTAGACTATGTGCTGTGCTTTACATTTTCTCCAGTTAGAGCTGGTTTTGAGGGACGTTCATTAAGGCAGTAATTTATGACTAGACCTCCGTGGGAATTCTACTCTGAAGCCAGGGAAGATTTGTGGTTTGGAGGTGCAGGACCCATTGCCTGTTTGCAGCACAGAAACTCAGAAGTCATTTTGTCTAAAATCCTGAGGGGGAAAAAAACCCATCTCCTTCTTTAGCCCATTGAGAGATACAACAAAGTACTTCAAATTACAGCACTACACAAACAGAAATAAAATCCATTCACAGTTACCAACTGTCCACCAAGATACCTTCACATCCTTTGCAGAGATAACAGTAAGAGGGACATTTTGGAACAGATTTACTCACTTTAACACTCCATGTTGCAAAGGTACCCCTTCACCAGACCAGCAGCAAAGAGGGCAGAGACCAAAGAAGCATTCAGGTCATGAGCCCTGGGCTTACCTTTTGTAGTCTCCAGGCAAGAACAATGGATCGTGTGCAGAGGATGAGAGAAGCCAAGCAACTCAATATGACAAATCCATCAAAGACTAGAATATACTGAGTGTTTTTCTGGAGAACTGTAAAGAGCCAAGGAAATAAAGTAAGGTTGGTCTTTTCACATCTCTTTTAATGTAAGTTATGTGACATTTTGTAAAAATTCATGCTCAAATACTCTCACCCCATAAGCAGATTACAAGCTATATTCTTCCTGCAAGCATATCTTGAACACAGCTCAGCAGAGAATTACATCAAGACAGTCATGGAGACTGGGCCATGAGAATGAAAAATATGTTCAAGTTCTTCAAAATAAACCCAAAAATGTTTGTTAGTAGAGGTATCCTCCTTTTTACCTGTCTATCTGTGCTTCCACAGTGTTTCAACTACATGAGGCAAAAGAAATGCAGATTTGGTCTCTATCAACACCATTAAATTTTAAAAAAATTCCCACTTTAGCTTACAATAAGAAACTTGTTGGACTTCATGTACTGTTTTCTTTTCATCTACAAATTTAAAAGCCATCATGTGAACGCAAATTAGGTGTCTTCCTTTGCTTCCTCACATCAATAGTCCCCATCTTTTCCATAACATAAATTTTTAACTATATGAAAGAGGCCAACACTCAGTTTTAATTGTTGCAATAGCCCTTCAGCTCACCTTTATTACTGAATTATACATGCTCCCTCAGCTGGTAATTATACACAAAATAAACTACTCAGGTACAGGTAGTTGAAAGACACACACAAGAAATTATTGGACAGAAATGCCAGCCAAGGCATTTTGTGGTTATTCAGAATATCCTATAAATTATCACTTTAATATTGGTACAACACAGCATTATCAGAGAAAAGCTGGCTTTACCAAGGCAAAGGCAGACTACTTGACATATTTATTAATCAAGATACTCTATAGCACACTGAAAAATATTGTTCCATCACAGTCCTTTACAGCAAGTCAACACATGGGAGAAGCAGTTGCATAGTCTGTCACAGCTACTATTTCTTTAAGGAGCTTTTAGAGCACATTCCTGAGCTGTCAGACCAAGCCTTAATGCTAGAAATACATGGCAGATGCCAGCCTTTGTTCATATACATCATTTAATCTAGCAGCAGTGGCAAAAAACAAGCTTTCAGAAATAGCATGCTTCAATCAGTTAGAGGAAAAAAAACTTGACAGCTGCAGGATGCTTCAGTTGAAAATTTATCCGGTGTTAGTGGATTAAATTGAGTTATCCCAGAGCAGCACAACAATTAAAAAACTATGGAAGGAACATTCATCCTCCTTGCAGGTAGAGCACACTGCTAACACACACTGGCATGCAGAGATGATTGTGTCACCTCACAACATCCTCACAAAAGGAATTATTTCCTAGCTCTTGATTAGCAAGAGGTAACAAATTGCATAAGGCAAGTTTCACTGTTTTGCAGGCAGAGGGATGAACAGGCTGGGGATTGTCTTGCTGGACAGACAGGGGAAGCCATGGGAGACCCATAAGTGCTGTTCTGCACATGCACCATGCTTACCTGAGTTAAATATGTGCCAGTCCTTGCAATCCTGAATGTCAGTGTCACTATCAAAATAGATCTTGATTTTTCCACTGTGGGCTCTATTATTGAAAGTTACCTGAAAATACAGAGCTGCATCAGAAACAGGACTAGCAAGATTGCATTGCAGAAAAATAAATCCTGCTAAGTGCTTTGGACACAGCATGCATTAATATTGTTGATCAGATAGGCTTTAAGAAAGTTGTCACCATAAATGATGGTGCAGACATAATTTGAGTAGATGACATGTATTGCCTGAAGAGAATATTCCAAGAGGCCAAACTTCACTCTTAGTCTTTAAGTGAAGAACAATTCTTTATCCCTTTCTCAGGTTATGAAGTTACCAATGGAATATGTTACAAAGCAACATGACAACACCATTTCAGCAGCCTTTGGGAAGGAGGGCTCAGGGCCAGGACATGCCCAACAGTGTTTCTCTTGCAGGCAGGATATGAGGGTGACACCTACAGCTTAGCTTAAGCTCTCATTACACAAACAGTGCTGGAAGGGCCACAGCCCATCTTCACTTACAGTATTTTGAAATGCATAGCAGTCAGGCAATTCACGGGCATGGATTGTCTGCAGAGCAATGCCTTTCAGCTTGAAGGAGATTTCAACCTGTATAAGCCTGGATATTTGAAAAAGCGTACAAATATATTTAAATATCACAGAAATATACGCAAACTGCACAAATCAGAATCTACCATATTAATATGAAAGGACAAGTTGGAATAATTTTTTAAAAAACATCACTTTTTACCTGTAAAATTCAAGATTGAAAAAAGAAGAGTTCAGCTTCAGTTCTGCCTTCTTACCAGTTAGTTCCTTTGGCTTTAAAAGGATACATTCTGGAAAGACAGGAAGCAAATAAGTTATTATGAAAACTTCACATTGAAAGTAGCAATAAACTGAGATGATCAGTGTGTACAGCAAGTCCTAATCAGGCAAAACATTGATTTTGAGCAAACCTATTCAGAGGCCCAGCTAGTGGGGTCAGAAGCAGGTTTGTGTTCTAACTCATGAGCAGCTGGCAGCCAGGACTGGCTCTGAGAGGCAGCAAGGGCACCCACCCATGGAAGGTACAGACTGAGCAGCATCCAGAATTCCATATTTGAACCTCTGCACAGAGAGGGAAGAGGTGTGCTTAAGAAAAAGAACAACAAAACACCACCTCACCATCAACTGCAAAGATTTGTAGGTGGTTGAAGAGAGCCTCTTATAATTACAGCTGTCTTTTCTAGACAGGTACTAAAAACCAAGAGGGAAATAGGCAATAAGCATGGTAATGTTCCTGTGATTGCCACACAAAAAGCTATTGGTTTTAAGCTTTAGAGTTAGAATTTAAGTACAACAGTACTGTACCTGTTTCAGTAGAAACATCTATGTTCAGTGTGTCATTGGAAGGAAGCATTGTGCCTCTCTTGTACTGCTGTTTACAGATTTTTAAACCTGATTCTTCATGTTCATAACCAAGCGTCCCCAGGGATATGTTCTTTAAGTGCCTGTACTAGTTTAAAAACAAAAATGGAAGTAGAAGTTAGAGAAAGTAATCTTCTTTTTTTGCCTTGGATAGCAGATTGAAATCTCAAAGTTATATGTATCAATACAGGTTTTTAAGTAAAAAAAAACAAACTTTACTTTCACATAAAAGCTTCCCACTCAATTTACAGATAAGAGGGCTGCTGGCCACTAATTAGTAGTGATCAGCATCCTGGTGACACAGTGACAGGGAGCCCTGTGCCTCCGGGGCTGCCTGCAGATGATCACCCACGTGTCAGGCAGATGTAAATTATATTGCTGGGCAGAGACTTCGGGGCAGCATTGCTGCTAACCACACACTTCCCAGGGATTCTTCACCTCATGAAGGTGATAGTGTTCACACCACCTGAAACCTGATCGTTGTACACGTGATCCAAGTCACAGTTCCTATCAAATCCACGCCGAGATCAAACCCAAAGCAGCTCCCTGTGTGACTGCAGAAGGGGAAGCCATGCACTCACTACATAGCCAGCAACCAGGGAGCACACACAGAGCTCGAGCAGCCTCCAAAAGTAACTCAACCTGCCTGCTTTACACAAGCACAGAAACAGCTGAAAACATGCCTGTGAGGAAGGAACTTTCTCATTCACTTACTCCAAAATACAGCACAAGTAACCTTCTTCATTTGTAAGATATGTTTGAAAACAAGGACTAAAAGTGGAAGCAAATAAAGCTGTGCCAAACCAAGCATTGTCCAGACACGGATCAGCCCTGAGCAACACCAAGAATTACATTCCAGGCCAGTCCCCTCCAGACTTGCTTTCCACACATCCTTGGTGTCCACTGGCAGCAAGATACCCCCTCTGATCCCGGAGTCACACCTTCCCTTCCTGCACAAGTGAGGCAAGCCTCCAGGGCTCAGCTCTTCTGGTGGCCCCTGGCTCCTCAACAGCTGATCAATGGACTAACCATGAAGGACAGGAGATCAATAACTCATCATGTTATTGATTATTGATCATGTTAAACATGAAGGCAGCTGCCTGCCAGCTCAGTTTCCCAAGAGCTAACACTGTCCCAGAGAAGCCAGACAGACCCATGGCCTTTTGGGGAAAAAGGCATGAACACATTGCAATTCCTTAGTTTTTTTCATTACCTGACCTAGCAAAATAGCTCAGAGCAGCGTGCAGCACTGGGCTGCTCTCAAGAAAGCATTAGCTTTCTTGGAGGCCTGAAATAAATAAACATGGAAGTCAGGCAAGGTTTCCTATTAAAAATTTGTTCAACTGGCTTTGATAAAGATTAGTTCCTTTTCCCGTTTAACATGGATTTTTTTATTATACATCATTCATTGTCATCCTATTTCCCCCTTTCTATGTGTGGCTACTAGCCCATCTTGTGAGGTACAAATCCCACCAGTCCTTAACAACCACACACTGCGTGTGCAGAACTGGAGCTGCACCAGAAACACAACATCTGTGCAGAGCTCTGCCTTGCAGCGCCACTTGGAGCCCACAGCTCAGACAGCCCAGGAGAAAAGCACGGCCTCCTCCTCCCCCTGTCAGTACCGAGCTCTCAGCGAGCGAAGGAAGCCACATGTGACTAAGGCGGGCCGAGTGAGTGGCAGCAGAATTAGTCACGGATCCCCATCTCCGCATCCCTGCCCCACCGCGGCTGCTCTGGGCCCTGCCCTGGGGACAGCACAGCACGAGGGGCCGGGCTGCCCACGAGCCCCTTCCAACATCACTGTGAAACAATAAAAGCAAAATTCCTGATTATAAATTCCCAAACAGCCTCAGAGCAGGCAGCAGAATATCCTGGTCTTACAGGCTCTGCCACAGGGCTGCACAAGAGGAACAACTTCACACAGCTGCTTCATAATAGGAACTTCAGTTTGGACCCAGTAGAGAAGCAAGTGAAACCTGTGTACTCTTCCAAGTATAAACATATGTTTGGGCTCTTATGTTGGTGGTCTGTTAGGGGTTTTTTGCCAAAGTGTTAAAATATCCCCAGTGGTATATTACACAAAGACAAAAATTCAGTTTTTACAACTCCAGCTTTGCTGTGCACAATTACTATTTTCTGTAATGTCATATCCTTCCACTTCACCCACCCAACCATGCATTTCAAAAACATAAACCAGAACATCAAATCCCATGTATTTTAGCTGCCTATTTCCTCTTTAAAATATCATCCCTAACCAGGGTGAATGCCTCTACACTCCTAAGTACCACATTCCCCATTTTGAGGCCTCAAGCCCTCACTACAAAGCTACAATTCAGGAGAGCTGTTAAGGACTAATTTTTTTAAAGCATGCATAGGTATATTCAGACCCATAGGGCTTCAAAGTAAGACCTAAACCAAGGTTCCAGTTCATGCAGAATGACTAATTTTCAAATTTTCTGGATTTTGGTATTAAGAACTACCAGAATAAAATTCTGATTTGTATTCACCTCCAAGAGACAAAAGCTCAGCTACAACACAAACTTCAGAACACCCCATCTACACTGATTTAGTGAAATGCCAAACTGAAATCCAAGAATGGAAACAGAAAATCAGAAACTGAGCAGATGTTTATAGCTGTAGCTTCAGCTTTACACAGTTATGAACACACACTCACACCTACCTGATTAATAACATAAAAAATGCTATCATAAGCATCCTGTTGTGTATATATACTGCAGCTGTAGTCATCTTCATCAGTTCCAGAATAGCCTTTCAGGAATAGGTGTTTAAAAGCAACAGTGTTTTCCTCTTTGAATGAGACCACCAGCTGGTTACTCAAACCAAAAAAAACAAGCTGACAGAGAAAAAAAAATAAATGCATTTGAATTTTGAACAGTGGTCAAGCAGCAGCATTTGGAAACAGCTTTAAATTACAATAAATACAAACCAGGCAGGTGCCTGTTGCTGTAATTCTGCTATGGCATTAACCAGTGGCAGAAGATTAGCAAAGCCAAGGTTATCACATGCAGGGTAAGTGAAACAGAAGTGCAGCCACTGAAGAGACAGCTATGTCACTTACACCTTTTACAGAGCATGGACCACCAACTCCAACTCCCACAAAAACCTTTGTGGAGGATGCAAATGGCATAACTTAACCTGCTACCCCTGAAAGCTCTGCTTTGCTGTGGACAAATTCCTGCACCTTGCTCACAAGATTAGAGCAAACCTATGTGGGACCCCCCAGCAATAAAAAGCATCACCTGCCTGACCCAGGTGCTGCTTAAGGAGGCTGTAACAAGAAGGAACAGCAAACAGCAGAGTTACTACTGAAGACCTGTGTTCCCCTGCCATATGGATGTTCCCATTTCCACCACCAAGGAAAACATGCACAGAGCCTAGAAACTGCTTGGTGTTTCAGCAAGAGCTTGTTCATAGGCACAGCAGCAGGAGGATATCCACGAGCCACAGCCATGGGCCTGACATCTGAGCAAAATCAAGGGCTGACAAGAAAAGTCTCGAGCAGCAGTGCAGAAAATCTTGCTACTCTAAGAGTAAAAACAGAGCATTACCTGTGTGGTAACCATAAGTATCTTCAAAATCTGCAAAGCCAATTTCCATGGTATCTGACGTCTCGTTCTGTATTTTTCACATGGATTCATGAAGTAAAACTTCAAATCCTCCTTCAAAGCCATCTCTTTTAGATCTAAATCTGACTGAGTCATCATATTTCTGCCACAAAAAATGTATTAATTAGAAACCAACAGAATGCTTTGGCAGACAATTTCCTCATTGCAATATCACCTCAGATCACCACGACATAAAAGGTCCAAAATAGTTATAGGGTTATCTTATGGAAATACAAAAATATTTCCTTGTGATCACATAATTAAAAATCATTCAAATACATCTGATCATTAAAACATACCATTTAGACAAATAAGTAATAGGCATTAAATAAGAGGGTCTGTAATAGAAAGAAATGTAGACTTGCTATTACTCTCTTAAAAATCCATTTGAAACAAAGAGGGACCACTGTTAACATATTTGTCTGAATAACCCACATTCTAGCAGAAGAAAAAGGTGTCTTAAAGATTAGACCAGAGCAGGCTTTACACACACTTCTGTTATGAACATGCAGCTTCAAGGTCTAAATTCTTAAGTATTTATTTATTTAAATACCTGGGCAAGTGAAAATGAGAGGACCAAGTAGAGAGGACTGTTGTTTTAAGTGTTTTAAATCACCTAAAGTTTCTCCTTCTCAACTGAATGGGACATTGAAAAAACTTTCCCCATCTCATAATCATTTTTGCCCTATTTTCCAGTGTCATAAATTTTTGGAAATTTTCCTACTTCACACACAGATCAGAACACAACTTGTAATTTTTTTTCCTCTCTTTACATGTTAAGAGGATGTGATAACAGCTGATTATTAGTCCCTTTACCATTCAGAATGTTATTCCTGATGTTCTGAATTTTATAAAGGATAACAGTTTGTCTGAAGCTCAAACCCGAAAGCATCGATTCCAAGTTTTCAGATACTTGGTACACTTTTTCATTTTTACTTTTTGTGTCCTCACCTGTCTAAAGTGCACAGATATTTAGGCTCAAACTGTAGATCCCAAAGCACATTTGATTTGCTAGAACCATCTGTCCCACAAGAAGAGAAATTTCAGTTAAAGAAGCACAGTAAAGCTGACACTGTGGGGTTTCCTCAGAAGAGGAAGTGAAAACAACAAAAAATCTATTTGAATGTTAAAAACTCAAAAGTTGTCTTTCCTACACAGCCTTAAATCAATCTTTCATAAAGATGATGAAAGGCAGGATGATTTTGGGTTTTGGAGCAGGAAAAACACGGGAAGTTTCCAAAAAAAGAAACTGTGGGCAGCACCCCAATTTAAACTTATAATAAAAACATACCAGACTAGCTTCAATAAAAAAGTTTGAAATATGTAAACACACTTGACAGCAGAGCATGTGAGAACTACAGCTGTGAGCATTATTTAAGCAAACAGGTACATACATACTTCCATCCTGCACTGACACCCAAGACATCACTGCTCCTGTACCAGCTTCTCTCCAACAGGCAGAAGCATTTCTGTGGGCACACAGTGAACAGGAGCTAACCCAGAGTGAAAGTGATAGCAGGAGGTGGGACAGAAAGAGGAAACAGAACAGGGTTAAGCCAAATCTGGTCAAATTTTCAAGTATGAAGGTATGACATAAGAACCACTCCAAAACTTCAGCAAAATCCTCCCCTAAGCTGCCAGTAAAAGCATTTCAGAAGTGACAAATCTTTAAAAACAAAAAACCAACCAAACAAAAACAGGCCAAAACGCCCACAAATCAAATAGCAAACTTTATAATATACTTTCTTTTTTATATTGAAATACATACCATGAAAAACATAATGGTTTACTCCGAAAATGTGTGTCAAGACCTTACAGCTATTCCAAAAACTTGATGTTGACTAATAACAGCACTTTCACCTTTACACAGCTCTCATTTGTGGCTAGGAATTATTTTCATTGATGTTTAGCTCCCTTTATTATTAATTAACTGTAGAAATTATGAGCAGGAAATTTGTCAAAGAAAGCAACATATTTTTTTGGCTAAGAGAGAGATCCAAGATTCAAGCCTGTATCACTGTTGGACTCTGTATTCCAATAAAAAACAGGCATTCTCTGGTGTAGTATTTAAGAAAGAATTCATTTCTTAAACAGGTGAAACAGGTAATAGGGAAACAGGTGAAATGCATCAACTGGTTTTTCAATCCATTCATTTCTAGGCTAGATTTAAAATTACATCCAAACAGACCACATTAAGTCAGCAGAACTAGAACCTTCAACCAAAGCACTGATGAAGTTAAAAAGCTCCAAGAGATTACCAATGACTTACCATATTCAAAACAAAGCATCTAGTTCTACCACACGGTCATTAGCCTAATAATGTAAACCTAATTGAAACAAAGTACCCAGCTCAAGACAGAGCAATGAAGCAATTAAATTCTGACACAGTGGGTAATTAACAGCACTCAGTGGGTTTCCATAACGTGTTTTGCGAAGCACGGACAGAACCAAAGTTTTTGTGAATGAAGACAAACCGTATAATGCATGCCTAGGTGCACATCCAGGTGTCTCATATATTACAGCTGTTACCAACTCAGTTCTAACAGCTGCATTATTGTAACCAACACTTCATTGCTGTCGCTGGGAGGACAGTCTGTTGTTCAGCTGTTTTGTAGCGAGGCATTTTAGAGTTCAGCATCCCACTCAAGAAGGTTTGAACTGTAAGTTCTACAATTTACAGCTCCCTACTTATGAAATACACTTGTAGTAGTTAGCTCTTCACCCAGCAGAAGAAGCACCATTGAATCAAGTGGCTAAAATGCGCTTAGTAAGTCAGCACAGTCACTTTCTTTAATGAGTAACTCACTAGTGTAGCGACACTTAACAGTGTCCATCAGAGCTCCGTATCAGCAACATTTATCTACTTGAGCTCTGTATCTTGAAGAGATATTAACGAGAACCCTGGCGTCCTAAGGGAGCAAGGAGGAAAAAAAACCCATCATTGATTTGAGTTATACGTATCAGCCTGAGCAACCCCAGTTTCACCTTCCCGATCTCTACGAAGCTCAGCACTCTGCCAGAGGACGGCATCGCCTGGCGTTTCTCACAAACGGGGGGGAAGCGCTCCCGTGCAGGGTCCGTCACCGCGGCGGGAGGAGCGGCCGCGGCCGGGGCACACACGGAGCGCTGCGCTGCTGCCGGCGGCGGGCAGGACCTACCTTGTGCCGCAGCCCGGGACACGAATGTGCCGCGGCACCTGCACCTGCTGCCCACCCGTGCCCGCTCCCGCGGCGGCGGCGGCGCCGTCCCGAGCGGTTCCCCGCCGGTCCCGGTGCTACCGCGGCCCCGCCCGCCCGCAGCCGCTGGGGAAGCTGCGCCCTGACCCCGCTGCCCGCCGGGCGGGCTGACCCCAGGGCTCGGCCCCCGCCCAGCCCGCTCCCCTCTCTCACCCGCCGGCAGCGGCCCGCCCGCCGGGAAGGGGCTTGAGCGGGATCTCCATGGGCCGCGGGGCTCGGCCGCTGCCCGGACGGGGCAGGACTCCGGCGGAGCAGCCCGGGCCCCGCACCCCGCCCCGCCTGCCGCCTTTATGGGCCCGGCCGAGGAGGGCGCCCGCCGCCCACGTGCCCTGCGCCGCCCGGGCCGGCTGCGGGTCCGGTCCCGCTGCCCCTGCCCCTGACCCTGCCCCGCCGTGTGACCCCTGAGCCGGGCTCCGGCTACAGAAGTACGGCTCGGTGCTCTCAGGCACGTGGTGTGACCCCTGGGGATGTCCTGTGCAGGGCTGATGTGACACTTGGGGATGTCCTGTGCAGGGCTGAGAGCTGGACTGGATCACCCTCGTGGGTCCCCTCCAACTCAGCATAATCTCTGATTGTGTCATAACAATAGTTGCCTTACTGCCAACTAGTAGTTGTAGACAAGGGGATAACACGCAGGGAAGACTGCAGGTGAGATTAGCTACTACAGAGTTGGTTGTCTTGCAAGTCAAGAGGTATTCAGTTCCTCCGAGGATGTGGTTTAATGCAGTTACTCCAAACTAGGGTGTTCAAAACAGAGTGTACACTCATAAGAGGCTCATTGCAGGAACTGAGCTCTCTACCTGCCTACACAGTGGGCATGGGCAGCACAGGATTCTGACATAATGCTCTCAGATGATGCTGCATTTGGTTGTGGTCACACTGTGTAAGGGAGAAAAAGGAACAAAAGCCCAGATAAACATCCATATGCAGTTTCTCAACATTAGCTGCAAGAGCATTGTGTCAGTTCATGCATGAAAGTTTTCTTAAGGCTTCCTCTGGTATTAGCTTGAGGCAGGAAGATACTCCTCACAGGTGCAGCCACAGGTTTTGTTTTTTACAGCAGCGTCTGTGTGTTGTCCTACCTCTTGTCTCCATTCCTGTCCCCCCATCTGCCAGATAAATTATGACTTTGCACATTTTAATACTGAAAGTGAATGAGCACATATTAATTTGATTTATCACTCTTTTGCTTGCACACTGTTTACCTTCCCTTGAGAATGTGCTTCAATCCAAATGGAAACTGGTACTTGGAAACAAGTAAGCCTGCCACTTCTTCCTCTCAGTGTAACTTCTTTATATGAAAGGATGTGGGCTCTGCTGAAAACATGTTCTCCCTGACCATATATGCAAAACACTGGCATTGAAATAAGCCTTGGGATGAAAACAGCTGTTGCCCAGTGTAGCACTCTGCAACTTATTTTCATGAGGAAATACTGACTATTGGTATTTTCAGGTGACTTTCCAGAGCCCAGTGGAAAGAAAAGAAAACAAAGAAAATCTCTTACCCCTCCACAGCTTCTTGGTCAGGGCTGAAAGCCCTGTTTGACTTAGGATGGCATATTTAAGCACGAGTTTATCAGATGCTTTATCTGCTTCCTTGTTCTCCCCAACTGCATTTTACAGTTCTATTTGTGCCTGCTTGATTGTATCAGCATAAAGATACCGATGTCTCCAGGGTGCAGCTTTACATGTGCTACCAGCATTGCTGATGCTGAGATCACTGATACTCCAAAGTCACAAGGGTTTTAGAGTAAGATCATTGTCACACATCTTGGCTCTGCAAGGCCATAACCAGCACATCATTTGTTGATAAGATTAAAAAGCCTCACCACACACACAGCAGCAGCCACAGATCTGGCAGAGCTGTACTTCATCTCAAACACAGCCAGCAGGCCAGAACACACAGCATTGACCAGCTTCTTCCCAGGTGAGCAAAATACTCAGGCAGATGAAGATCTTCAACACCAAGGATCAAGCAGGTCAGAAACCTGGACAAGCAAGCACTTAGACTGCCAGCAGTAGCACCAAGGTGAACAATGTGTGTTTGAGTGTCTGCTTTTTTCTTAAAACAAAACCAGCATGTAAGTATCAGTATATTTGGCAAACTAAGTATTCCATACCTGTTTACAAAATGTACCTGTATTTTAAGTGAATTATTAATCTTAGCTTTCTCTTAACTCTGTATGAAAAAGCCATGTAAGTCTGCCTTCTGCATTTCATTGATCTTAGAGTGCTTGCCACCCTTGCCAGAATTCCTTACATAAATTACTGTATACAATAGTGATGTGCACATTATATTTTGTGTGTTGTCAAAGACCCATAAGGAGTTAATTGTGTCAAGAGAAAACATGGTCACTTAATATTTGCTTTTTGAGGCAAGACTGCCTTGAGTCTTCTTGAAAAGCTTCAAAAGTCTTCAGTCTCAGTGTTGAAAGAGAAGGACCTCAGTACACAACACTTTCAGATACTGTAAATAATCTGTTCTGCCTACGCCTTGTATTTGGTTTGCCTTTGCTGGATTTGAGAAGTGTTTTTAGTGTAAGGTTAAATACTTGAATATTTGTTTCTATGGCAAATTCTGAAATGCTGTTAAACATCAGCTGGAAACAGGTCCTCGCCAGGGTCCACAGGAACTATCATGACTACAGGAAATCCAAGTTCACACACTCCACACTCCATTTCATGCCAGAAATTGCATCCCACTATTAAAAAACAAAGCTCCTATATTAATCTGGCAACATATTTACTGTTAAGATGAACACTGACACACCCAATACTGCAGCTGTAAGTGTTTATTGTAGCACATTTACAATGTGTAAGCATTCAGACAGAACATGTTCAGTGTCCTCTGCAGCATTATACATTGTCACACACAGCTACAGCAGTGTTGCTCACAAATACAAGTTCTCTAAAATATGCTTCCCTTTAGTTTTCTATTCTGCTCCCAGAGTGAATAGACCATAGAAAATAAGGCATCCATTAAATAGTATCACAATCAACAAAGAATATAAACTAAGTTGTCAAAACTGAACCTTTATAAGAGCTAATGTTTCAGCCAGCCACTGACAGCAGCAGGTCATTAGGTTGCTAGGGAACATCCAGTTGCTAAGGTGTGGAGAGATTAGATGCTCAGAGATATATTTCCTGTGTCTTTAACTTAGTTTAGACTTCAGGTTTACAGACTTGCGTGTCAGAGGAAGATTTTAAGTTTTTAAAAAATAGGTATTTTGAAAGGGTTTTTGTCTGATTTTTCCTTTAAAAATGTAAGATCCAAACACTGTTAAGCTGAAGAATGTAACTGACTCTGCCCAGTGCTTGATACATGAGAACATTTCTCCACTCAGCTCATCCCTGAAACTTCAGTTCAGCCTGGCATATTCCAGCCTCTCTGAGAATAGATTGCCACTTACATCCAGTGGTACTTGTGTTTAAAGAAATATTTATTTTATGCTTTCAGCTTAAAATAATATTTGAGTGGGTTGTGTATCAACTCACTGTAATGACTTCAGAAACAAATTACACCAAATTTCATAGTATTTATTTTACTGTGAGTGCAAATAATCAAAAAATGCTGAGGGCTCTAGTGAGCTTTCATTCACTCTGTAACAGGTCAGCCACAGACAGATAATGCCTGCAGTACTGAGGGCTAGGTTGGTGTTCAAAGCTGAAGTTGTCCAGCACTAGTTCTAGGTATAGTTGGAAGTTACTACATTTATATTCTACTCTTATAATCTAGCCAAGTCTCTGAACACAGACAGGTTTTCATGCCCTTTGCATTCTAGCACAATTTAACCACAGAATCAAATAAAATAAAACTACTAAAAACCATCCCCAAGCCCCCTGAACAAGCAGTGAATGTCTAATCAAAAAGTCTGTAAGTTTAGCATAAACTTCTGCCATAGGCTCACACTGTTTTTTGAGAAAAGCAAACTAAGTCTTCACAGATAATGTTTTCCACCAGCTCCCTTGTCAAGTTCTTGTAATGTATGCTGGTTTAAAGCCTCCATGATACGCTCCCACAATCCATTAAATACGTTCACCACAACCTGTACAAGAGAGGAGGGGGAAGTTTTCAGGTACATGCATCAAAGTAATAGTTTCACTGTAAAAGGAGCCTTAAAAATGCAACTGAATTATTAATACATTGATATCCATTGACAAGAAACTGCTATGAACCACCAGAAAACATTCTGAACACGAGACTGCTCTCCTAGATGCCTGATCCCCACTGCACAATTGGTAGGAAAATTATTACACCCCCACCCTGTCCCATCTTATGCTGGCTTTCTTGTCTGGTTGAACTGAGAGGTGTGTGCAGAAAAGGAAATATTAACATGTCCATGCCCTTCACCCAGGAGCAAGATGCCCTGCTCTGCTTCATCCCACACTTTTATCTCCAGTAAGACACTCGGTCAGAACAGGGGTGGCTCACAGCAGGCTCTGTCATCTCCCTGCTCCACAATCTGTCCCCATCTCCTCCCTCTCATAAATATGTTCTATCAGGGATATAACAGCACAGCCCACCAGAAAAGCTCAATGCACCTTTGATCTTTTTAATCAAGCAGCAAACATTTTTCAGCTCCCCCATCAAAAGGCTCTTCAGCAAGGAAGACTCAGACTTGCTGCCAGCCAGGTTAAATATAAACCACGTATCCTGCAATCAGTATTCCTGAAGAAACACAACTTCAAATAACTGAGGCATTTTCTCTCCATAATGGAAGTTAGGCAATGTTTTCCAAGTGCTGTGGTAGTATCTTAAACAGCATGCTGTCTTAAAACCTTGACAGGCTGATTTTCTCCCCAAGTTTCAGGCCTGTTAGCTGCACAAGGTGTGATTAAAAAGTGGATAAGAGAGCACTGAATGAGTTCTCTAAGTCCTGCCTGTAGTCAGGAAATGTTAATACTTACACATTACACATATGGGGTTCTCAAGTTACTATACATTTTATCTTACTTTCTGCATCATTTTTTACATGTTAAGTAATTCTTAGTTTGGAAGTTCCCTCATATCTTCTAAGAAATTTGTTGGCTGCAGACATTTTGCTGAAATTATCTGTTCATTAGAAATAGTTTGGGATTTTTGTGTGGGTTTCCCCCCCTCAACTTCCCCCAAAATTTAAGTACTTTTCATAAACATTGCACTAGGGACATTTTTTAACACGTTGCTTTTGCATATACATTACTAGATAATTTTAATATAGATACATACCATTACAACAACAGAAGAGAGATGCAGAACTTTCCTCCTCTAGCCTGTACCTCCCAGAGTTTGGTGAGTCTTTGCACTGTGATATAAATTTCTTAAGTTCTGTCTCTGGAAAGCCATCTTGCTGGTAGTGCTAAAAATGGATACTTAGTTAAACCTTTAACAAGGCCAAAACCTACAATAACCCAAATTCTCCCCAGACCACTTTTGAGACACTGCTCAAGTCTGAAATTAGAAGATTCATAGGACCTAATGTGAAAATACTGCTTTTTAGTAGATATTTAGCTTCCATTGAAGCAGAAAAACAGACTTTTTAAGAAAAACAAAGTAGAGAGGGATTAAAAACTCTCCTGTCATCACTTTGCAGCCTCAAAAGTAGTCATTATATTTACTCTCTAGATTGACATGCACTGCAAGTCAAAATATTGAGGGAGATGAGAGTTTTGATAGCACCAATCCTGCACTGTTATTCCAAACGAACAGTCTGTGCTTACCTTGACTGTTTCATATGTATCTGTAATGAGTGCGATGAAGAGACTCAGCACCATATAGATGAACAGACTGATGAAGGAGTAGAGGTAGATCCTACTGAATAACCAAACCAAGTAACTTTTCTGCTGCATTTCTGCAAAGGTGGCAAACATGTCATCTCCATTGATCAACGAAAAAAGGCATTCAGAAACCACGTTCAGAGTGCGAAACTAGAGAGGAGGGAAGAAGACAAGGACGTGTCACTGCTTTATCTGGACACAAAGACTGTACATAACATGAAGAACATACACCACTGATGACTGGCTGCCTCAGATCTCCTCCTACACCTAGGGGATGACAAGGTGCAAACAGTAAAACATCTGAGGAACAAGCAAAGTTTGTCACCTCCTATACGCATTCACATTCAATTCAGATAAGCAAATTTCTATTTTAAGAGGGATAAGCATAATGTCTCCAAAGTTTTATTCTGATACCAGTGTTCTGCAAAATGGAAATTATTTCTTAAAATATCAGCATGTGATTGGGAGTCATGGCAGCTTCCACTTCTGACTTGGAGCTTTCATAACTTGAGGAAAGTCTGATTGAGTCATGGAAGTCAGACTTCTCAAACAGAGCACCATCATGTTGAAAATGCACTATTTTTACATTAAGGAAAGCCTTGAGATGGAGAACTAGAAAACAACAGTAGTAATCTCTCCTTCTGTTATTCAAGTTGTCTTTTTTCATGGTCAGAACATTACCTTCACATGGTATGGACCCAGTACAATCCATCCACAGAAGCAATAGCCCAGGTAGATCATAGCAGCACAACAGCAGAACCTCATTACGTTGGGTAACGCTGCTCGCAGTGTTAGGATGAGAAGCTGCACAAAGCAATGCAAACAGTTAGAATTCAACCAGATACTTCTTCCAGTCCTCTTATAGCAACAAACAGAATAAATACCAACAATATGAAGATCCCAGGAGATCCTTACATTATACTTCTGAAAGAAACCTAGGTAGCGAATTACTCCAAGCCACACAAGCATAGTGGATATTCCTAAGAGTATGCTGCAGACATCATAACTCGTCAGACTCTGGCAAAAAGCAAGAGAAGAAGCAAAAAAAAAAGAAAAAAAAGGAAATAATTAATTATTGTAATAACTGACAGATTCTAAATTGTCACTCTCATTACTACAAAGATTTGTTTAGAAACGTTTTTTCTTTGGCAAACTTTCCCAATTAGAAATTATTTGAGGCAATATACATTACAGAGAGGTCCCACGAAAAGGCAGGGGCACTTTGAAGAGCAACTCATTTCATGAGTTGCTCATGCCTTTACACATGGCTGTATGTGAAACAGATTCTAACAAGATGAGCTTTATTTGCAAGGCCAAGAGTGCAGATGCACTGCAGAAGGAGAGACACCTCCTCTGTACCCAGCTCACCAAGATCTGCAGTGGCACTGCAAACATTTCTATGCTGCTTCCAGACTTGCAGCAACTGCTTCTGGAATTGGCATCGACAGATTCCTCAGAGCATCTTTGGAATCTCTGCACTGGATCCCAATGGACAGTGTAAACATGTCACAGAACAAAGAAAGTTCTTCCAGTACATAGGAAAAGCTCTTTGTAAAAATTAGCATGACTTGTCTGCTTTGCTCAGCTAAATACTCAGGAGGATCTTGTTATGTAGTTGAGAACTATGAGCTATATAAAGCTATCAAGGAGAAGACTAATTAGCTTCTAACGAATTCTATCTGGAAGTTATATCTATTGGCACTTTGCTGTTTTTTCCACCTATAGATACTGGCCTGTTTTCATCCAAATTAGCATATACTCTGTTCTTGAACTGCAGCTCTACTCTGACATGGGTCGTGACAGCTTATTTGAAAAGAAGTTTTCATTAATTTCTTTTTTTATTCTCCTAAGAATAAAACACAAATAATAGATATTGGCAATGGATATTGGCTAATCTTTCCTATTAGCATAATTCATTTAGAGCTTGACAAGAAACAAATTTGGGCTACTTTAATGTGAACTTATTATTCAACCACTTTCATACAGTAACATGGAACAAGATTTTGTTATTATGGTCCACAAAGCTTGCAAAATGGAATGAAATGTACCTGTAGAGAGGAGTTTTTACTACAATACTCTTACATATATAAGTAGATGGATTTATAACATAAGATACAGGAATCCCAAATGCAAGATCTTATTCCAGTCTTACTCTCTGCTTCTCTCAAAGCAGGATGGAGTATCTCTTGTCTTAGCCAACTTCCTCACAGCTTCTTTCTGCTCTCAGTGAGTTTATAGGTTCTATGGTGAGACAGAGCAATTTGTACAAGGTGTTTGTGACAGTCAATCTGTCAGCAGATGGATTTCAGACCCATCCTCTCATCACTACTGTCCAAAGTTCACTATGTTGCAATGTCACACTTCAAAGTCTGCTACAGATTTTGTGAAGAACAATATTATCTGAATATCAGAGTGCTTCAGGATAGCATATTATAATAATTTTTCTTCCCTAATTCTGTAAAACATAATGTTTTACAAGTTTTGAGTTTTGTCCATATCAAGATTACTTTAGAACGTGAAAGCCCAGAACCTGCTGTGGCTGACTGTTATGTACATGCTGGAAAACAGAAGCTTGGAAAGCAGCAAAGTGATACTTAAGGAGAGAGATTCTGTTAAACACTTGTAAACAGAGTTCCAAAAGTTAAATGTTAAATCTGAAAAAATTGATCAAATGAGCAAATATAAGTGAGGAAGAGAGGAAATCAACAGTCAAACTTTCAGAGATGGACTACATTTTATTCCTCAGAGTCACAGGAAGCAAAGATAATTCAGCACTATAATACAGAGTGATATTTGGAGTTTTTAAATCTTGCTACTAGAAACAACATGCATGAGTTGCAGTTCTGGAGGAGAAGATAGAGTTTTAAAATGTCAATCCACCCAGAAGCAAGTACAGCCAGCCTAAAGTCCTCTGAGAGATTTAAACCTAGGTTGGACAGAAACTTTTGCTTCCACCTGACAGTGTGAAAAGCCTACCTTAGCTTGTATCTCCATCTTTAGAGTCGATCCAACAATAGTTAGGATATCACTAACCATAATCAGGATGTACCATCCATTGACAAATTCCATTTGATCACTGAAAGATACTTCTTTCTTATAATAATATAGGAAGAAGCTTACAAATTCCTAGGGGAAAGGAGGAAAGAAAAGAGTTAATCAGGCTTACACAAGACAAGGCTTTCCAAAGAAGGAGCTATACCCACCCTTTGGAGCAAAATTCCTTTAATCACTGATCGTGTGCAAAGGATCAATGAAGCCAGACAAGTCAATATGACAAAAGCATCGAAGATCATCATGTAATGAGTGTTCTTCTGTACTGCAAGAACAAAAATGTACATATTTATAGTGCCTCTATTCTTGTTCACTATCACTGAAGTAAAAATCAAGTTTTGATGTTAACTATATTTATACAACCAAATTAAGAAAAATCTTAGCATTTTTCCCACAAAAGTTTATCTGACATATTTTATGAGAAACACAAGTGCATCTGCACTACAGATACCACTTCAGTAAATTTAGGAGGGTTGATACCACATCAAAAATATACCAAAGTGTGAGTGCTTCTTACAGCCCTGCAGGATTATAGGTGAGAGTTAATCATTTTACAGGGACTGGAATGGTCTTTGGAGTCAGAGAGCTGTTCAGAATTTTTTTTCTTTTTTTAATCCTAGGAACTTTATAATATGTATCTTCTCTTTCAGATCAGTATTTGATAATCATTTTTCTGTCCTAGGGCAGTACAGGTAACTTGTTCTATTGCTGAGCTAGTCAAGGTCAACATTGAGTTAGACATGAGCTCTCCATCTCTTATGTTACTAAAATTCACATTCTTGATCATCTTATGTTAAACATTGCACCAAATCTTTCTGTTTGTTTGCTTTTATACTTACGATACAGCTGAAAATAGGTGAGAGAGTAGAAGGATTAGATTTTTAATGCCAAAAGGTTGGTGGTTTGACAAAAAAGAAATCAAGCAAGTAAATGCTAAATTTGCAGCAGCATGCACCAATTCTACAAAATGGGCTGCTGAAATTCCAGCTGACTCCACGAACGGCACTACTCAGAACCAGCCCACCCAGCACTTCCTCGTTACGCTGCTGCCATTTAAGCTGGTTTTGCCGTGTAGCGCAGAGCAGCAGCAAGCTGTCAGTGTGCAGCTGCAGCCATTGCCCGTCTCCCTTTCCCTGGATTTGGGACCACCGGGGGGGCTCCGGGCGGCGGCCCCGCACAGCGCTCGGGGCTCACCCGGGCTCCCCCCGCTGCCAGCGCCGCCTGCTGGGCCCTGCTGGCACTGCAGCCGCACGGAGCTGCGGGGCGCGCTCCGCTCGCTCCCGGTAAAACCCACTCGAGTCTCTCACCCTGCCAGCTCTTCATTCCCTAACGCATCCATAGCAACAGAGAAACCGGCAAAGCAGAATAAAGGACCTGGTTCATGCCACTGCAAAGTGGAATCTAAAAGTCCTGGAAAGCTTCTGACTATCAAAGAAATAATTTTTGCTAATGAAAAGATGTTTTGACCAGGCCAAATATCTGCCAACAAAGGTGGCTCATTCTTGTGAGTGACTATATAAGAAATGTAACTATCCTGTGCACCTCAATTATAGCCAAATACACAGCAAATGTCATTTAAGTAACAATAAGAAGTGTTCCTAGCCATTCTACTCCAGCAAGCTTTACCAACAATGCTTCCTTATCTTTCCTGGTGCTAGGTCCTGAAATAAGAGTAAATCAGCTTCAACTTTCCACCACTATCGTGTGTCCTGTTGCCTGGTGCTAGAACAGTTCACAACTCTGCCTTAAGAAATGAGCAGCATAAGTTCAGTAGCAAAAGACAGAAGGATGTACAGTGAGGCATGGAAAAATTTTGGTTTGACATTATCAATGGTGCAAGCCTTGAGAACTGCTACAGAAAGTGTGGCTAGATTCCCAGGTTTTCAGATCAGAGGTTGAAGAACAAGTTTCTTAGAAAATCAGATTTAGAGTGCACATACTAGAGGTTGTATGTCAATGGTGCCTCACCTTTTCATAAAGAAAAAGGTAAACAAACATTGTGCTAGTAGACAAAATTTCAGCATCAAAATTTGAACAAATTTATGTCACTTACTTGATCCAGAAACATGCCAGTCTTTACATTCCCTGATTGCTATGTCATTGTCTAGACTTATTTTAATTCTTCCACTGTGTGCTTTATTATCAAACACAATCTGTATTAAAAACAAAAACCAAATTTTAAAAGATGCATGTCTTTATAAAGTTAAACAATTACATAAGTAGCCCACTTTACTGCTAAACCAGCATAATGATGCAGCATAATCTCCTAGGAGAGAAGTTACAAAACTTTTCTAAGCTTAAACTAATTCCAGTATCTTCAAATAAATGCTGTCAAAATGAAAGGCAAATCTTCTGAACCATGTATTGGCCACAAATTGTTTGACCAACTAGTTACTAGGTGAAATTTTTTTAAACTACATTATCATTCCTCTATGATCTGAAAACAACCTTTCCCAGAAGGATCTCTCTAAAGAGAAGAGATTTACACTTCCATTATACTTCAGATGGATTAGAGCACAAGTGGCTGTAAGCCAAGCAAGTACTTCAGGACCACATCAGGAGCACTCAAAGCTTAACCTCCCACAATGACAACTGCTGGTTATTTACAGGGCACACTAAGCCTTGACAGAGTAATCCAGGCACCACTGACCCAGTGGTACCCAACACTCTTCAGAGAATACCTGTGCTGACTTTGTGCAAGTGATTTTCTGGTTTGGAACAGAAAGGCACGTGGCAGGCTTCCACATACCCGCAGGGTGAAATCGTAGCAGTCGGGGAGCTCGTGGTGACGGACGGTCTGCAGGTTGATTGCCTTCAGATTGAACAGGAGCTGCACTGCCACCAGTCTGCAACACAGCTCCAGGTTAGCCTTGCACAGGGAAAATGCACCAACACCCCACCACGGGAGGTGCTCACTCCTCCTCACCTGGGGAAATCCAGGGTGAAATTCAAATTGTGCTTTCCCATTGTTGTGTTGTCTAATGAAGTCGTTGGCTCAATGTACAAACAGTCTGGAATGGATAAGGACTCACAACAATATCTCATGGATTATCAGGTTCTTTAACCGTAATCTGCCTGTCCCACTCCCGAGGCTGTTATGAGCTGTTGGCTACACCAGACAAGATAGCACACTTGAGTGAGGAGTCATCTGAGAAGCCAACTGACAAATACACTGGCTTCCTTGGACACCAGCCAAGTTACTCATCGTGAATTCACAGGGAAGCTCCTGAAAATTAGCCCTAAACACTTGTATTAGATGGTCACCAGTGCTAAAGGCTCATCACTTCTTTGTGGCATTAGACATTGGAGGTGAGGGCTAGAGGTTAGTTACACAGAACTTTTCTTACCAGTTTTAGCTGGTAGTAAGTTCAATACAGATCATGTGATAAGACTACATCATACAGTAAAGTTTTTAAAAGAATTTATCAAAAATGTAGGTCCTGTCCTCCCAAAGAACTGATAAAATAGATTAGGTTCATCACCAGTCACAATCTCTGGGTCTATATCAAAGGTGTCATTTCCAGGACAGATGATTCCTCGCTTGTAGAACTGCTGACAAACAGCCAGAGGTGTCTCTTCTGCTCCCCTCTTCTCATAAGCATGATTTCCAACAGAGATGTTGGGCAGCTGGAGGTACTAAAGTTCAAAACAAACAAACCAACCAACTTAAATAGCAATAAAACTGTTAGTCTGTGAGAAAAAACAAAACAAAACAACTAAACAAAGCAAACCAGAAGTGTTTGGATTGGTTATAACCCATCTCTTTCATTTAAAATGTCACCTAAAGAACTGTGAAGCCTAAAGCACACAACAGCACAAATATCTTAAGTATTTGACAAAAACACTAAGTACAGGATTTGGATCTAAATACCTTTTTGCTTATTATGTTTTTCTCCTTACAGTCCTTACTAGAAAGCCTAATTTGTTACTTGCAAAGAATTCTGGCTCAGATCCAAGGAGTGCATTTAGTGTAGAACTGGTACACTGATTAGCTTTAAGGATGTTACCACACACACTACAGTGCTCTAGCAATGACAGAAAACCTAAATGAGTTGATGCTTTACTCTTAAGCAATTGACACAGAAGTTCAATTCAAAAAAAGGTACCCAGGCAAAGATCATATATATTGTACACATTGCAGCAACAATTCCTACCTGGTTTATTGCAAAGAATATCTGGTCATAGACATCTGTTTGAGTGTATACAGCATAGGTGTCATCCATTCTGTCCATATATCCTTTCAAGAACAGATGTTTGAATGCAACAGTGTTCTCTTCTTTGAAGGCAACCACCATTTGATTGCTCAATCCAAAAACCACCAGCTGAAAAAGACATTTATATTTCCTGTTCAAAGACAAATCTGGCTTCTGGATTAACATATGAACCCTGTTTTATGAACAGCCAGCCTTTTGCCTGATTGGCAATTACATACAGGCTGCTCCATTCCACACCTGGTCAAATGAAAGTCTGACTTTAAGGAAACACTGGGTTTCACAATGTGCCTTTAACATGTTTACAGCATCTTGGCCAAGGACTTGAATTTTTACAAAGAAAATGATGCCATCTCAGGTTCGTTCTCCCTATATACTGTTACATGCTTTGTTAGTTCAGCCTGGCGTCAATGACTTGCCCTGGGGGAATATCGTTGCTCCTCAGCAAAAAGGCAGGACCAGACTTAACAAGACCCCACTTTGAAGTCCTTACTCCAGTGCACAAAAGGGAAATTGAGGACAACTCAGGAAAACAAACATCTCTCAATCAAGTTTCAGTGAAAAGCGCTTTGAGAATAACTCACCAAAGCTGTGCTTGTAACAGGATAACACCTGAAGCTGGCAAAAAGAATATATTGCAACCATACATGAAGTGAGCACAAAACTCTGGTAGATACTTTCCAGACTGGAAAAGGTTTCTAGAAGTACACGATGTATTTTTTCTGGGAGCTCACAATTCTCTTGACTATTGTTTCAAATCTGGTGTCAGGTGTATTGTGAAGAAACTCATCAGAGATAAGTCTCAATCAGTAGTCTACAGATTAGTTTTATGGCCATGGTGCAAACTGGCTGTGCAGGTTTTGATAAGGGTAACTGAGTTACAGAGATACTGAAATGCTCTGTAGGCAAGCTCAGCACACCGGAATACACCAGCAAACCAACACTGCTCAGACTGAATTACCTACAGGCAGATTTTCCCTGAAAATACAAAATCAGCATTAATTTCTTTCTAATTTGGATTCTTCCATCATCAAATTTTACTTTTTATCTATTGCAATATATATTACATAGTTGCAAAAATGGGAGAAATGGCAATCAGAAAAGAATTACTCATTTAAAAACAAAACAGTAAGGAAAACAAACATGCTGCCAGATGCACAGAAGGAGAACTCTTATTTCTGCAGTTTGTGGCATTATTCATGCAAATAGAAAGAAAACATTATTTTCTCTACATGTATTGCCATAGCACTGGATGACAATAAAGGGAAATTACATGTGGGCAACTCTGAAGGATCATCTGAGGCCTTAGAACGGTTTAATGAAAATTTTCTTCTGCCTTAACCACAGAACTTTGAGACAAACAATTGTATTTTGAGCAGCAGATAAATGTGTTATATGAAATCTGTGGCGCAAGGCTGGGTGAGAGGACGAGTGAGGAAGAATTTCTGAGGTTTTTTTCAATACAAGAGTTTGTATGCCATATGCATGTTGCAAGTGAACACCATGAAAAGGTCACCAATTTCAGTTCTTATAACTGTGATATCAAAACAGGAACAACTTTTCCTTCCCTCAAACACAACAGTGAAGCAGGTACTGGGGTAACAGATATGTAGGGATGCCTTTGGGGAGAAAAATTTCTCTCCTTTGGGGAGAAAAATGGCAAAGAAAAAAAAAGTAAAGTAAAAAGTCAAGTTGAGCCCTTAAACACAGTTCTTTTCATCTGTACTGGAAGGCTATTTTTTCAGTCCATAGTTTTAGGAGAAAATTAAGCCACCTGAGATCTTAGCTACGTATATGCAAATAAGATCATTTTGCAATCTATCCTTTCCCTTTCTCTGCACCTCACCATGAATAGCATGTCACCTGCATTCATTTGGCTTCCCATAAGCTGAGTCCCTGCTTCCATAGGTACTCACCTGAACTGTAACCATTACTATTTTGAGTAACTGAATCCCAAGCTTCCAAGGCTTTCTGCCCCGAGCCCAGAATTTCTCACATGGGTTCATAAAGAAAAATTTTAACTTCCTTCTAAGCTGGTCTTCCAAAAGTCCCTCCTGTGATACTGATGAGTGTCGTTTGTAGCTGCAAAGGTTTTCATCATCATGTGCACTGCAGCTGCTCACAGCCACTTCAGGATTTTCCATTTCTGAAAAGAAAAGTAGTTCTTGTCAGTTGAAAAACATGCAAGCATCAATATAATAGCAGCAGATCAGTCTGCACTAACAACCTGGACTCCAGAGGTGTTTATCTTCTGTGAAAGGCACTTACACTTTACACTGAATTTCAGACCTTTCACATATTACTGCACACATTCTGCAGAACTCCAAGAAAAATATGGCAAGGTTCTTAAATTTAAATTAAACAGCTAGGCTGCCAGGACACTTATTAATAGTGGAATTTCTGTCCACTTGGACTTACAGGGTCACTTCCTGAAAACTTCTTCCTCTCTCACTTGACAACAACAGCATATGTGCGAGACAGAAGAAGAGCACCAAAAGCCTCTCATGACCATTCACTCTTCTGGAAAAATTATCTCCTGCTGTAGCTAGTATTTTCCCCCACACCTACAAGCCTATGTACAGTCCCTGAAAGAAATGGAGTTTTCAAGAGAGGCAGCAGTTTTCTTACACATTACTATTTGCATGATTTACTCTTGGAAATGGAAATGGAGCATGACAAATTGCAATTCAGATAAATTACCTGAGAGCATTAACTTGTCATTTGGCAGGATTATGTCATTTTCTTTTGCCATAAAAGACCCAATGCAAAGCAGCAGGGATGATGAACCAAACAAAAAGACCAAGAGGTAATTCAATCACGATTAGCCAAAGAGGCTACACTGGAGTTCCGTATCAGGGGAAAAGATTAGATTAGAACCTTATAAACATGTTTTGAGACATTACGCTGCATAGTATTCAGCATGTTTATGTTTTGATCTGTTACTAAATTCACTGACTCACAAACATTTCATAAGTGCTTTATAAAACACTAAAGAACTAGCCAGGAATATTTATTCCAGATAAAAGACTGATGACATTAAGAACAGGACAGACAGCCTAGGCTGTGAATAAAGGTGTGCCTCATTAGACAGTTTATTTTTGATTCTCATAAGAATAGTTCTGTATATAACTCAAACAAAGAGTCATCATTGAGATTGGTTTTTACAAATGTCCAGTCACATCCAGTCTCCTCCAGCAGCTCCTGCACACAGAACAGTCTGTTTCAGATATGATTTGAAACCTTCAATTTCCCCAGTTGTCAGGGAAAGCAAGAAACGTTTTGGGTCAGCAGAGTAACACTAAGAACAGGCCCATAGAGAGGCCGAAAAACGTTCAGCTCCTGTTTTATCAGACTTCCACTGTCCTGCAGCATAGAGTACAGTCTGCTGTGGTTTCCACTCATCCTTCTCAGAGCTGATCCAGCATTTCTAAAATTAAGCCCTACTCTGCCACTGCAATCGTCCTGTCAATATCAGTGCTGGATTAAAAAAAACCGAACAAAATAAAACAAAAAACTCCCAAGCAACAACAACAACAACCCCCCC
>VWZP01005025.1:1716455-1756997 GCA_013396995.1 Dicaeum eximium
GAGGGCTCCCCCGTACCTGCTCCCGCCGCTCCCCGGCCTCCGGGGGCTGCTGCCGCCGCGGGGGCGCCGTGGGAGCGCCGTGCCCGCAGCGCCGTGCCCGCAGCCGCCCCCGGCTCCGCTGCGCTGCGCGGGAGAGCCGCGGCCTCCGCCAGCCCGGGCCGGCCCTGCGCTGCGGTGTGCCGTGCCGGGCTAGGCTGTGCCGTGCCGTGCCGTGCCGGGCTAGGCTGGGCTGCGCGGGGCTGAGCCGGGCTGCGCTGCGCACACCGGCACACGCGGCCTCTGACACCTTGGGCTGCACATCTGTCGCCCTCCTGCCGCACGTGACGGGCGGCTCCGCACTGTAATACACTTCCTATAGGATGGTAATGCCGGCTCCAGATTTATTAACCCAGGCTTCTCCACCAGGGGAAGTAATGTTGTTACAAAGCTGTGTCGCACCCGTCATTAAAAAAAACCCCAAACAAACAAAACCAGCCGCAAAAATCCCTTTCAGGTCACAGAACTGTAGTTATGAAGGGCAGCTAGTGGTACAGTGGATATGTTGAAGTCATTCCACACAATTAAGCTATTAAAGTTATTAACTGAACTTCAAAGAGAACGGACTCCTGCCTTCGGTCTGTGCCAGTCCCACCGCACTGCGGAAATGATCCCTTTGGCATTGCTGCCTGACAAAAAACCTCGGGTTTTAACTGTGCACAGTCCTCAGCTGCCCAATTTGTGCTGCAAGTACCGGTCTGAACACTGGTATAAAAGGATAAGGTAAAACAAGGCCAAGACCAAAACAAGGAGAGTAGCAGGCATTTTGAGAAAGGGTTGTACAGATTCACAAGGAAGACAGAAGAAACCCTCCTGCTTACCATAAGAAGGGGTGGATGGACCTCGGAGCGGCACCAAGGACCAGCACTGGGCGCTCCGCACAGAGAGAAAGATACTCCGGGGTTCCTGTGTTTTACATTGCAGCAAGGCAAACTAAATTATTTTTGTGCGTCCAAAATACAAAAGATATAGATTACAAATCGTCATATTAACCAATCGCATTGAATCGCCTCAATCCCAGCGGGAGACGGCCTCAACACTGCCCGGCAAACACCGAGGCGATGCCTGGGAGGGGATGCGCGAGGGGCCTGGCTGCAGAGGGGACTGCCGCCTACAGACCCCATCATGCTCCGCGCCCCAGAGTCCCGCCGGCGGCGCGTCTTCCGCGCACGGCATGCTGGGACGAGTAGTTCTTGTCTGGCGCGTCCCCGCAAGCCGCCGCCGCGGGGGCGGGATTGCAGAGCAGGGCGCTGATTGCCTGTCCGAGCTGTCAATCACGGCTGGCCCAGTCGCCACGGCAACCGCGCTCCGCCGGGGACGCGCCGGGCCGGGGCCGTGGCCGTGCAGGTAGGGGACGGAGGGCACCGAGGGGCCGGCAGCGCTGTGGAGGCGGTGACACATGCCCGAGCCGAGAGCACAGGGCACAGCCGCAGGGCACAGCCGTGACTGCCCCGTGCCGCCGGGCCGCCCCCGCCGCCTCCTCCCGCGGCACTGCCGGCGGGCCCGAGGCTGCGCCCTCCTCGCTGGCCCTGAGGGCCGTGCCCAGGGCTGGGGACAGCTGCGGCTGCCAGGTCTGCCCAACCCCTGCTTGTTCCAGCGACCCAGCTCTCACATTTCCAAAACGATTATTACTTCGAGATGATTATTTTTCTTAGCTCTACTTAAAGAAGTCTCATCTAATGTAAATTTTTACAATATAGCATTTCTGTTTCAAAAGTCACGGCAGCGCAACATATGTTACTGTTTGGTTCCTGGCAGGACCATGTTATGACAACTTCTATATCGTACTTAGTAACTTTTAAAGCACCAACCAAATTGTTACAATGTTTTAATAACCTAGACCAGCTGTACTGGCTCGTACCAGAAGTTCTGTCCGGCCAAGATAATAGTAAAGCCATGTCTCCACTGTTTGCACCCTTTTTTTTTTTTTAATTTGTGGTTTAACTTCTATAGCCAGATGTATTATCATTATTTTTAGTAGCCCTCAACTTTTCATCTGTCAGTTTGCCCTGTTATGTTGTGAAATGGTGTGCTCCTGGCAGCTGTCCTGTCCACAGGCAGTATATCCCCTAATTCTCACACGTATTGTGCAATGAAACACTTGTGCAGTCCTGCTGTTTGTTCCACATCCCTAAGCTCATGTGATGCCAGCTCGATCTCGTGTTAGGACCCTGAATCAGCACCTCCTGCTCACTTTCTCTGTGTCTCTTGTGAATTCACTGACTTCTATCATTTTCAGGCTAAAAATAATCCTAGTTTATTTCCCAGTACAAAATATGTTCTATGTCTCCTATCATCCTTGTTATACCTTTTCCAGTTTTAATGTATTTCTCTTCAAGTAAAAGAAAGGAGAGAATCAGAAGTATTAGCCAACATTCTAATGAAGTTTTCCATTTTGTTTTCTTATGGCTTTTTTATTAATTCTTAACCTGATTTTACACATATTGTACTTACCATCCCAGATACTGTAACTACACCTACTGGTTTCTGTCAAATAGCAAAATCAACACCAGGTTCAAGTAAGCCTGATTTAATGAAAAGTTCTAAGTGTGAAACATTCAAATTGAACTGTTTTTATGCTGAAATTATTTGGCAGTTGCCAAAACTTCAGCTTTACTCCCTACAACCTATACAGTGAAGTTGTGTCCAAATATGCACAAGGATTATTAATAATATTGTATTATTTACTCTTTGTGTAGAGCAAAATAGAATAAATTTAATTAAAAGCAACATTGCCTGTGAATTTCTGGAGAGACAAAATAATTTTCAAGATGGTATTTTTAACAAGTTCCTAAATGTTTACCAACAGAAATGTGCTTTTTAGCTTGCTAGTTATGCAACAAAAAAAGCAATTAGCACATGGTTTTGATCCTTTCCTTGTAGTGCTTTTGTAAAATGGACATGCATCCAATTCTTCTGTCATTCCAAATTATAGTAAATTACAGTCCTAAAACAGAAATGCACACAAACTTGACCTTAAATCATTCAATTAGGCAACTAATTAATCATTCTGTGTCCTAAAATCAGACGGCATCTTTTGTAGAACTGATAGCTAATTAGTTTCTGCCCTTTGCAGTACCTAGCAACTTCACGGATTTGTTTTTAGCTGTAAATGTTTCAGTACATTAAATGATTAGAAGAACATTCTGATCTTATTTTTTCTCTTAAGTCTAATGTTCAAAATATTAGAGCCATCTGTAAACAAACTAGGCTATAAAATGTCAAACAAAGTTGTCAAATATTTACCCAGGTTTTAGCAATTACATAATGTAACACTGTGTTCCACTCAAAAACTGCTGAAAAATTAGACTGAACATAATTAATGAAATCTAAATATTACTTACTTTCTAAAAATAAAATACATGGCAACATTTATGACAATTGATTTTCAAAAGCTATAACTTTATATAGATTTTGCACTCTTAAAATTTTCAAATTATGTTAATTTAAAGGTTGTTTCCAACCTTTTCTCAATCATAGAATCATGAATTTTTATAAACATAATGGAAAGGCATAATACGTTTGTGTGTGTGTACCTTGACAAATCCTTTTTAAATAAGCAGTATAGAAGTACCCCTAGGAGAATAGAAATTAACCACAGATTAAAAAATTGATAATTTTGGTCATGTTTTCAGACAGTCCACTAGTATAAAATGATTTTTTCATGGCTTTCTTGACAGCACTTAGTATTTTGTATAAAAACTTAGTGGGAAAAAAAGCAAACCCCTGAATAAGAGGTAACTACTGAAAATAGTAGCTTTTAACTTAGATATTGGGACTTTTGATCTTTTAAACCTTTTTGGAAGAGGTGAGGTACAAAAGGCTGCTCCTCAATACATATTTGAAAGTTCTGTGTGTGTGTGTGTTTCCTGAAGGGAGCACCTGGAGCTTACCATATTCCTGTGTAAAAACCAACTTTGCATCTAGGCTTTGTAAAAGGCTGTGGGGCTGGTTCTGCTTCCAGAGAAGTTTCTGGAAGCTCTGCCTTTGCTTTCTCTGCAGGCCTTCCCTGTTTCCTGAGCACTGACAATCATATGGCCACAGGATGATGGAGGGGAGGGCCGATACCCTGTTGGGGGTACTGTAAAAGAAGATAAGTAGTTTGTCATTTAGTGTCTGCTTTCCTGCTGGGAGGTCCCCTGCATCCCACAGGGAAGCACAAACAGCCTCATGACTGCTCTGTTCATCTGCAGCCCTCAAACAGGGGCACTTCTGGTATTAACAAATGCATGCACCAGGCACTGATGCCAGCTTCACCACCACGGCCCTTCTCCCTGTAGGGCTGCATCTACCTCTGTACCTCATCCTCTCAGTGAAGGAGGAGGAACTGAATACTGGGACACCGTTTACACCGTTTTCAAGAGTTTTAACTGTTTTTATAGGTAAAATATACTTGAAATCAGTTGAAAGGAAAGGGATGTTTTTATTTGCGAGTTATTTTACTAAACATAGGATGTGACTTATGTCAGCCTTCTCAGTGTTTCCTCCATTCATGTGACTTAGAGTTTAGGATACTCAGAGGAACTCACTCAAAATTTCCAAACTAGCTTTGTTGCAGTGCATAATTATGAAATGGTGAAGTAAGACACTGTGACTGGAATATACGTGAGATGGTTTATATTGTCCTTCAACTAATTTCTACAACAGCTGCCCTCACCCCCTATCCTGGAGGGCTGTCTCTCCTTTAGAGAGGCATAAAGGCTGGTTTTAAATTAGAATAGTCATAGAACCCATTTGGCAAAATGGGTAGCAATTTTTATATGTAAAGTATACAGGAAGATAGATAAGAAACAGCTTTGCACAGCTTTCCTTTTTAAATAAGGAAAAATTAGTCTCTTTTGACCATCTGAATTGACATGCACTCTCAGTGAGGTAGGCCTAAGTGTTTCAGAACTGTAACCTAAGCATATTCTATAGGCTCCTTTGAAAGATTATACATGTATATGAAAATATATAAAAATACATATATATATATATGAAAATATATTGGCTTACACAGAACTATGTTAACACTGTTTCTACTCCTATATTTGACAAAAAGACTGTGAGAAAGAGGGCAGAAAAAATTCCCAACTTTCTCCTTAGATTCATTATATATAATTTTGGGTGGGGGTTAAAAACATCCTCCCATGCACAGCAAAAGTTTCAGAATTCTGAAACATTAATTTTCCTTGCATTGGTATCATCACTGCTTTTTGGAAGAAGCAGAAGATTAAATTGCTACTATTCTTCAGACAGATTAATGAAGGGGACTGCATTTGCCATAATCAAGAGAGATGAAACAAGAGAGAAATACATTAACATGCCATGGATGCAGCCTGCCCCCTGTGATCTATAAGATCCAGTATAATACAGAAAAGAGTCTGAGGATTAATTGAGTATATTTTTCCTACTTTAACTGGAGTGAAAAAGAAAAATGTATAACTGTTATAAGAGTGTCAGACTGCTCACATTAATGCCAACACCAAAATTTACCTTGGGTTCCTGGGAGGCCAACATGTATCCCAAACCTCTGCTATTCCATCAGGCTGTAATCCATGACCTATATCTTGCCATCAGTGGTCATCTCCATACTAAAATTTAGACCAGAATCTAAGATTATATTGCTTGCCTCTGGAGTATTTGAGAACTGTGTTACAGAACAGTAAACCACTGTTTCTCAGTCTGGGTATGCTACTGAAATTGCAGATGCACAGGCCACAGCATGCTTGTTTTAGCACTCACTATTTTTAGGCTGTTCATAAGGAAACCCTCAAGATAGAACATTTATTTTATAAACTCACCTTTTTACCTTAAGTCTCTTGACAGTAAATGTGCTGTTCACGTGCAGAGGCAGATGGGCTGTAGCTCCTGTAAGAGATCATCAGAAACAGTTGTATCATGCCAGCGTTCCTGAAGGTGCCATCTCTTTGTGTCCTATCTGCATCTACTTTCCTCTTGTTAGTGGTACAATTGTGATAGCACCCAAATACTGTAGGTGTAGACATTTTAAAAATGGTTCCTCTCCCAGTCAGTTTACAGTCTTAAAAAGTGTGATCATGGAAGAGGGAGGATACAAACAAAGTGAGAGCCCCATTGTCCTCATCCCACCTGAGCACCTCTGCCTCTTCCATATTAACATCAAACAATTTTAACCCTGCTAAGAGAATTTGGGCCATTCTGATTTAGTTGTTCCATGGGCTGCTATGTGAGCACGTCCCACATGATGGTGCTGTCCAGCCTGAGCAGCGGGCAGGCTCAACTGCATTTCTGCTTGCCGTGGAACTGAGTCTTTCCTGCACTTCTGTTCTAATCCTTTCTCCAGATATTGGCATGAAGGAGGGCAAATGAAACAGGAGTAACCTTCTATACAATATCATCTCCTACTGTGGGGTTGCTACATTTTATTAGGCACACATCTTCTTCCTGAGCTTGTTCTCTGCAGAGCTACACTGAAAAATAAACGGGAAATAGAAATGCTTTGTGCAGCTGAGTAATGATTTACACTTACAAACATTGGGACAAACATTTATAACTGGTGTATTTTTACCCATGCTCTTCCCACTTTATCTCAGGTCCTTAGCTTTCAGTAAGAGAAACCTCTATCTTAATTTAACCTGTCACTGTTTTGGACAATAAATGTTCATTTTTAAACACCCTGGGCAAAAGAAGTTTTTCCATCTATTACACATGATATGAAAATACAGCTTATTATTTAAAACTATGAAACATACCTTCAGCTGCATATGAAAATATTACTATAATGGTAAGCTACATAAAGTCATAGACCAAGTTTTCACTCATATGTGGTGCATTCTGTTGTCTATTTAAAATTATTGATGATACTTATCTTTCTCTAGAGAAATCTGAAAAAATGTTGAAAAATCCCAAATCCGGCAAGACCGCCGGGAAAGAAACGAAAAAACCGGCAAAGAAACGAAAAGGTAAAACAAAGCTAAGGAATTATGAAAAGGAAAAAGAAACACATCTTGGTATGTAATACACAGCATCAATGAAACAAGCAGCAATCTGGGCTCACATGAGACCTACCTTAAGTATTTTGGCCCATGCATTAAAAAACATGAGATCAATTAGAATATGCTATTTTATATAAATAACTGAGAGAGGTAAAATTACTTGTTATAGTTCTGTAACCAACACCACTGCTAACATCATGTCATTATATTTCAGGTAAAAAGCTTCAAGCTGATCTTTCTATGGCCAGTATAGGTAAGTGCTATGATGACTGAGCTTTAAAGTAGTAGTTCTGGAATACTCAAAGCATTTTGAAGCTTCAGTGTTACTAATGCAGGGAATAAAAAGAAAATATTTTTTTAATGAATGGGAAAATATAGAACCTGTTTAGAAATGCAGCTATCATAGTAATTACAGTGGCTCTCTGAGTAGCAGGCAGTGCAGCAGGAAACAAGTATGGGTTTTAGAAAGGGTATTTTTTCTTGGTTTGAGAGGAGTTGGGATAGGGGGAAATAAGCATCATAACAGAATTATAGGGTGTAAAATCTTTACATTTAGAAATAGTTTAGCAATTGAAAGAAAAACTTTAAAAAAATATTTTAAAAAATAATTTATTAATCTTTGATCTTTGTCAAACCACTATTAAATTTAATGAGAAGATTGTTTTAGCGTATCACTTGTGTTTTTTAATCATAGATACCAATATACATTTTTTATTGTAGGGGAAAAAAATTAACCATTTAAAAGTCACAATTTCGTTTATGTGCAAGTAAAGTTCAGTTTTAAGCATGGCCATAGTTAAGGGCTAAAAGTATGCAATTATCCAAATTTAAATATATTCTTTTTTCTTAGACACCAAATTATTTTCAATGGTTTTTTACTTTTCATATTTCTGGTTGTATTTTTCTTCTGACCCAATTTGTGCAATTATCCCTCAGATATAACTTAAATCGATATGAAAGTAAAATTTATCTGTGGTTTACAGGAACAGTCCAAAGGGTTATCTTATTAACTGGCTTATAACAATACAGCTTTTATTGTTAAAAGCTAAAACAGTGTGGCAAACAAGGAATACACAAACTAGATAATTTTAAAAGAAACTGTAAATCACTTGTTTTCCTCCATAATCCTATGAGCACTGGGTGAAAATTGTTCTCTGGTTAGCATCACCAAAATGGCTAAGCTGCAGTTAATGAAAATGCACAAGAAGTGATCCCTCAGATGATTAAAGTGGTACTTTAAAAATGTGTTTTCAGTGTTCCAGAAGATAGTAGTAATAGTTCCAGAATTGTACCTCCACCTACTGGCAAATAAGGTTAGAGCTCTAACAGCTAAACTACTGCCAGGAACCTGTTGCTGAAAGCAGGAAAATAACACTGGTGTAAGCAAACACTGCCTGATTTCAACACCATGCATGCACCCCTTAGGCCTGCAAATGTTCTTTACTTCTTCCTTAGAGTTTCTTGGTCTTTTGTGAAGTTCTCCTAGCACTAAGAGCTGCTGACTCTTACAAATGATACAGCTTCCTAATAGAAATACAATGTGAAGCCTATGATCAGATGTTACACACTTTTTACTGGAAAAGAGCATTCAATAAAATGTTTATAATGTAAGAACTCTAGTGTCAGCTCCTTGTATTATAGATTTTGTTAAAAATAATATTCTGCAGTATAGAATTTTAGTTCTTTAGACTGAAAGCTGTAATTTTAATTCTGATCATTACTTTGTTTTTAGCTTGGGTTTATAGCAGTAGAGCATTGGAAAAAATGCACTTAGAGTATCTTACTCTGTACTTTACTTCCTCTTGTAGTGATGTCCATTGTAATCTTGCTTAACTTTATTGCATGCTTCTATTGATTCATTTGGCAGTGAAACCCACATCTCTTTAAAAGGATTTTTTCAGCATTAGCATTTGTGCACAAGGCTGTATACATGATTCAGCATTTTAAAAACCAGTAGCATAAAAGCTTATTGTTACAAACAATAATGTCTAAAACAACCATTACTCCTGGCTGGGATTTTTGAGGTCTGGTGCTAGCAACAGTGAGTTGGACCAGAGGACTCAGAGGTCTTTCCCAGTCAACATCCCTATGATTTTGTAATTTTTGGATGCATCCACACAGAAATCCTGGAAATCTCCAAGATATCAGAAAGGAAAATCAGGCAATATTGATTACAGCTCGTGATGAAAGTGAACTGATGGCCTGGGCATGCTACAAACAGATTGTATGATCTTGAAATAAGTAGTGGACACTAAGTAATCCATACTTGGAACAGGGTAGGATGCACCAGAAACATCAGGCATGCCATTAATTGTAGTGATGACTGTGGCAGAGCAGATGCAGTGGAGTAGCAGCACTGAAAGATTTTAAAGGATAAATGTCAGATTCATCAAACATAATGTATTATGTGATAGGATTATGCAGAGATTAAGGAGGATTTATCGTTTTGTTAGTCCTTGTTGGCTTAGATTAGAGATGACTTCTCAAAACGTGCTGACACAGCTGGTCACAATCCTCATTTGAGTCAATTTCTCTTCGAGGCACACACAAAGAGGAGAAACCCCACAGGTGCTGGGAATTAAGATAAAATACTAAGTAATTTAAACAAAGAATAGAGACTCAAACAAATATAGAAAAGTATCAGCTATTATCACAACAGCCAGCACATTTCAGTACAGAAACACGGTATACACTATACACGTCCCTGAGTCTTTTAGTTTCCAGTTCACAAAAAGGATGAACATCTGCTAACCTTCTCATGCAAAATGTAGTAGCCTTCATGAGGAATGCTCTTACTAGGGCAGCTGAGACAGAGCATGAGTCTGCTAGCAGGGCAGGATAGCAAAGGAGGAGTCTCAGGGGCAGTGATCTTAGCCACTTAGAGCTGTAATGCAAGCTGGAGACCGAAGATGTAACATGAGAGAGACCAGCATTACATACATTGCCTTACTCATATCCAGCTGGCACACACAATAAGAGGCACTGTATATTATCCTCAGACTGTTTGCAGAGCACAGCTGACAGGTCACCTAACTGCATCCAGCCTCCCCCAGACCAATGAAGATATCTGTGCTAGCACAAAGATAAGAAATATCTTGTTCTGAGTTAATATGAATGAACCTAACAGAGATCATGTGTGTAGAAAACAACAGCTATATATTCTTCAGTAAAACTGAAAATAAATATTTGCCTTTCACCTCAGTGAGCTTGCTTTAGTCTCATTTGATTAGTGAGAAATAGTCTCTCCTGCACTCTGAACTCAATGGAAGCAAGATGAAAGTCCAAAATCAAAAAAGAATCCTTACTTGGGAGAAGCCCCACCTAGATTAGACTTGGCTTAATATGGTGCTGCCCTACAAGGAAGGACCACAGGGTATTTATTAAAAGGCTTTCTTCAGTCAGAACATGTGGTTTTGCCCTTAATATATAAAAAGCAACCTATTAAAGATTTTTCACTAAAGTTGTGAATAACCTGTTCATCAAGAAGAAAAAAAGCCCCCCATACCAGGGAAATCATATTCATTATGTGCAAAATGTTGGGTATTTTGAAAGATTAATAAAGTAAATATAATCTGTATTTCATGCTTTCCAAAATACAAAAAACAAAGCTGAGAGATTCAAAGGCATTATGCTTGAAACAGTAAAGACAAAGAGTTCTCAAAGTATATGTGCATGTTTAAACAACACTCTGAAGTTGTCACGCAATTTTGCTTTTTTTCATAGGCCACCCAGAAATCTTTCCTGTGCTTTTGACTGCAAACACCCAAGAAATTTTTGATTGCCAACCTGATGATGCCACAGAAGAAAATTATTTCAAGTGTATTAATAAAGAGGATATAATTGAAGATCTGAAAACAAGAGCTAAATCTTCTGATTTCCACCCTCTCAGAAAAGTTATCCTAGTATGTAGCATATTTCATTCTCACTTTAAGACTTAAGCTCTCAGTGTCCATTCTTTTGAAGAATGGGTCTGTTCTTGCTTGGCTCTGTGTAAACACACTGATGCTGTAATATCTGAGTGCTAGAGGTCATGGACCATTGTTGACTCAAAGTTTCTCATGGCTTGCCATGCATTTTTTTTTTACTAACTCCAGATTGAAAATATGCTAAAAGTAACAGAAATACTATTAGTTTTGATTCTGTGAACTGACAGAGCTTCACATATTTGGTAACCCCTAATTCATGGCCTATTTATTGAGAATCATTAAAACAGTTTATTTTCTGTTTAGTTGTCTGTATGAAAGATTAGTTTTGTCCCAGACTTATTTTTATTACAAAATAAACCAAATCTATTCCTTTCAATTGGCACATGAAATTCTCTGATAAGAATACAAAATTAACCTAAGATACTAAATTGGTGGTAGCTTTTCCAGTCACCACCTAATGTTTGCTTTTTGACTATATTTTTTGTTTTCAGTTTTCAACTAATTTTTTTTTTCATTAAAATAGGAATATCCAGGGGAAGAACTCTTGGTAGTTTTTGATCCAAACCTCCAGTATGGACAGAACTTTTATATTGTTGCTTCTGAAGAAGCCAAGGAAAACTTTCTGAAGGTAAAATCCAAGTATACCACACCATTGTTCTATCTATAAATATTTCAGAATCTAGTCTCAAACAAAGATGTCAGGAATGGTATTGTTAAGCACCCAGTATTTCTCTAATGGTTAAGCTGATCATGGAAAAATATGTGTATCACTGTAAAAATATATTTTATACAGAGAAGGGCTAAATTAAGTTTTTGTATTTTACTTCAGAGGGCCAATATAACCCCCACTGCTGCATTTTTATCATAAGCATTCATTTTCTCTGCCAATACTCAGATTTCTCAGACATAAAAATAACAGACAATAAATATATTGACCATTTTAAAAGAAGCACTATATATATATTTTAATAAGTAACATATTATATATATATATAATTTATATATTTCCTATATATCTATGAATATATTCTTCAAATCATGAAAATGTTCTTGAGTTCTAAACAGCTCTAGATAAATAGAACTTTTACACTGCACTGTAGGAGAATGTTTATAGAAAGATTATATACTTTTTCAATATGAGTTTGCCATCCAGCATCAGGGAATCAGGAGAAGCAACAATTAAGGAAAGTAAAATGCAGTTGCAGACCAGAGGGCCTAATGGAAAAAAAAAATCACTATAAATTCTTTTTATATAAAATTATTTGCTTTCAAGACAACAGTCTCTCTTCAGTAGTTAAATATTAAATATTATTGGAAAATTGTAATGCACAAATGAATGTGACCTAAGTCAGCCCTACCCAAGGGCACAGCATACCCAGACTCACTGCACTGAGACAAAAGTGAAGAATGTGTGAGTGAAATCTGAAACCTGGGTTCCTAGTTAATATTTCATTTCAGTAACAAATTTTTGGAAAAGTACCATTTCTCGCTGTTTGATATCACAGTCTATAGGAACTGCGGAAGAAAGAGAAACAGAAGAAAACAGAGACGAAACTCTGGAACTCCACAAAGGTTGGGTTTCCCTTGGCAGTGAAAAGGAAGTTGAAGAAGAATCTCTTAGAGAAAGGGATACAAAGGTCAGAATCAACAGATGTTAGTCAATCAAATAAATATAAACTCCCTATGTTTCTTTTAAGTTCATTAAAAAAAAAGTCAGGAAACTGGAAGCTGCAATCCTAGTTTTTCTTGAGGTCTTTCAAGAAAACTAAAAGAGAGAAATACAGAAATAGCTAAACTTTTAACAAAAACTGAAAGTGCTGAAAAGTTTATTTTGAACTCTGTTCTCTTTAAGTCTTGCAAATAAGGCATATATCACCTCATTGGACATAACTACTTCTTAAGGTGTAAGTTCAAAAGTCCTGATCATCTTTGGTCACCAGCACCTCTGCCACTTTTTACTCAATTTACCAAATGGCCAGATGACAATGGGATTCCTTGCTCTGTTTCCATGAAGCTCAGTAAAGTGTTCTAGTACATGAATGGCATTTAAGTAGCATGCAACAATCTTTAAGTATCCACAGATATTACAAGCTGACATTACAGAATGACGTATTTGATTAATTACATCTACAGATTATATATATATAAAATTATATGTCCAAAAACTAGATCCACTCACAGCTGTCACCTAACTGGTGATGTGTGGAGCATCTCCAATTATCTAACTGTCCATGAGTGATTTTTACTCAGTCCCTCTTCAGGGAAGACTGGCTAAGTTTTGATAGTTCTCAGCAACTGGACATCTTGTTTTGCACCTAAAAAGCTGTCTGATTGTTCTAAAGCTATTTCACAGTCATTCAATTTAACACATTCACAGTCCAAGTATTCTGTACTCTGCATTGTTGGCAAGGTCCACTCAAAAGTATTTTTAGCCTACTTTCCTTTCCAGTTCTGTGGGAGGTGCTGGGAAAAAGTACCCGGATATGAATCCAAGACAAAGCAATACCTCTCTACTGCTTGACATCAAGTGCCTTGGTGGGCAGAAGTCAAGACACATCCCTTCATCCTTCCTAGTTCTCAATATAAGGAAATTCCTCTGAACTTTTTTTCCATCTTCTTCAGAGTACTTTTCTCACCCTAGGCACTGCAGAGGAAGTTGAAATACCTCATCCAAAGTTGAGAATTCCAAGAGGGCAGAGCTGAAAAGCTAGGTCTTGGAAACCTAATTGAGTATTACATAAGGCTTCCTGCAAATCAATCCTTTAAATGTGCAGTTTTAACACTGATGAATGATACTGATACATATGAATTAGAAAATGTAATTCTCTTGTCCTATTAGCAGTAATCCAAAAATGCTACAAGTTCTAGTTTTACAAATACAAACCTGTCTTCTATTACACATATAGTTTATTTATAAAAGCACTTCAGAATTTCAAAATGCAGAAATATGAGTAAGCTCAGTGCAGAAATCATTAACAGAACTAATTCTACAATTATATGAGCGCAGCCATTTTAAAGCATGAACTTTCCAAAAACTTTCTTTTCTGCTAGCCATGGAAATGTATCTTTTCCAGATTAAGTACAAGATCTCTCGAGTTCGCAGGAAGTTTGGTGCACCAATTACATTTACTGACAAGAATGTTTCAGATGATAAAGACTACTACGCTGAATGCACGGCCTACGAAGATGATACTTTCAGTATTAAATTGCTTGAAAGGGATGTGGGGGTGCAAATGGTTCCAAAACTAAGAGAAACTAGTACTCAGACAAAATGGTAAGTATGAGAAAATATTTATCAGGTTATTTATTAAGCTATGCACTGTTTCTTATGTCAACTAAAATTCTGGAGTTACTCAGTTACAAACTGATTAATAGAACAAAATTGGATGCTCTGTTTGCATCTTTTTTCTTAAATATTTTCTAAAAAGTGTCAAGAAAAACTATATATTTAAATTTTACACATTACATAGCTTTCTATGAAATTATTTCTTTGAAATGTTTTCTTTACTTACATTCAAATTTATTCCGATTGGATAGGACCTATCCAAAAAATGCTTCCACGCAGTATTATCCAAGGCAGTTGTCAAATGAAGCAAAAGCAGAGAGTCTGTCATCTGAGACACTGAAAAAATTTCTTACAGCAGTACATTTAAGGTAAAATTATTGCAGCAGTACATTTGAAGACTACCTGAAATAATACAGAATACAAGCAAGTACTCTTGTCTGAATGGATCATTGGTCTAGTCAAATACCAATTTTATTTTTTGTTTCTATATACTTTTCTCATTTTTTATTATTATAATATTAACAAATACTAACTTAATACTTGTTTATATGAAAATAACCATAAAGTCTATGCTATATAGATATAAATGTTGCTTTAAATAGATATCAGAACTGTTAAAGTTGGTAGTGATGCATCTTTTCAAACAAACTGCAAAGCTGATCTTTGAAACACTGCCCACTCAAGCAGATGGTTGTGCAGTGAGCAAAGGTGCTGTCCTACCCATGATTATGCCCTTAGCCATGTCCCATTAAGTGGGACAAGTCCTACTTAATGACATTTTTTGCACAAAGAATTGGACAATTGCTCTGTACTTGGTCCACAAAGAACTCTATAAATTCTTGATACAGTAGCTGTTGCTGTTTAAACAGAAGATTGTTTCCTTGCAGTGATACATCGCTGAGGAATTAATACTTGATTTTTTAACTAATGTGATCATAATTTTGTGAAAAATAGAAGCTATCTCTTTACAGAAATATTTGTAATTCTACTGTTGAGTAGTCGCATCTGGATTACTGAAGTGTCGACTGTTCTTTTCACAAAACAGAATGGAAATTGCATTGCAACAAAATGAAATTATGAACGTTTTTTTTGATGATTGGAAGGCCCTAGGAGAAGACCAAGAAGAAGGCGAGCCAGATGTTTATCTTAAAGTATACCAATCATTTACAGATGCGCAGTATCTCAAGAACAGAACCATTAGCTGTGTTCACTGGCATCCAACCATTTATGGTAATGCAGTTACAGTACTGATTTGAGTTTTCAATGATGGGTATTATATGACAGCTATATATATTCATCTTTCATAAAATCATCAGCTTTCAAATTTAAAAAGAAATCAAAACTGATTTACTATCCCTGTTTGAATTGCCAATTTGAGCAAAATGAAAAATGAGACTAATTCTTTGCAGAATTCACATGAGCCATGCAAAGTCCTTTACTCTAATGTATAAGTGGAGATTATAGGTAAGAGAAATTTCCCCCCATGAGGCTCATTAAGCAGGGTTGTTGTGCCAGACTCTTCAGATGGCCCTGCATATCTTTGTGCTTGTGGCCATGCCTGGCTCTCAGAGCACACCCAATGCTGGTGAGGAACGTCCCAGCCACACCAGGACACGGCTCTGCCGAGTGTCAGGGAGCACCACAACACATACACAGCGTCAGCTCCTGCTCCCTGCTGTGGGCTACTGCTCTGCACAGCCAGACCTACAGCCACAATCAACTTCTATATAAATGCCACAGCTCCCAGCATAGTACTAGCCAACACTACAGCCTGGGTAAGAAAGAGAATTGGGTTAAAGATTTGTTTTCATGAGGGGTGGCCTGGACTACATGCCTGTCACATCATTTCAGGTGCAGTATTACACCATTGAGGAGCATGAGCAAAAAAAGAGTTTTATCCTGATGCATGGGTTCTATGACTCATTTTAAAATAACCTAATGTTAAGTAACAAAAATAGCCTCCTCAAAGCTGATCTGAAAAAAATATATATACATGGTTGGTTTGTTTGGGGTTTCTTTCCTGCTTGGTGGGTTTTTTTCACTGTATTCAGAAGGTATAAATATAAGTAATTTAGAATAATTATCAATGTGTTGAAACTTGAATTGTCTCTTTTGAGAAAATTTATTTTCTCTTTTGATTAGGGATTATAGCACTGTCAGCAAGAGAGCAGCCTTCGTACGAAGAACAAGTTAACCTTTCTAATAAATCATTGCTACACCAGTCAGTTATACTTCTCTGGAGTTTGTATGAGCCTACCTGCCTTCAGGTATTTAATCATGACTTTTAAATATGCCAGGTATTTAAACAATATGAGAACAAACAAATGGTGTGACTGTATTTCTCAACTATCTTGTTTTCCTTCTCTCTAGTTGGTGTTGAAGGCTCCTGAAGACATTTACTGCTTTCAGTTCAGTCCAAGTAATCCAAATATCATTGCTGGTGGCTGTGTCGATGGACAGGTTTTTCGTTCTTTAAAAATAAAATTGCATATTTCTGTATTTTCTTCCAGAATAAAAATAAGGGTGAAGAGATGTACTCATCATGCATAGTAACACATAGAGACAGACAGAAGACAGATGTCACAGAGTCTTGAAGCTCTCTTATCCTGGACTGAAGCTATGTCTGGGTATTCCATAGCTGGAATACCCCCACATTCCATTACCGTACAACACTTTTTTGTAGTACTTATAAATAGGTCAAGTTGTAAAGACTTCTTTTTAGAGACAAATGTAACCTTTCTGCTGATTGCATCCAACTGAAGAGAAAATAATTTAAAGACTTCACAAATTCTAGTGCAGAGAGTGAATTTCTTCTGTTTCCCCAAACCTCCATGATTTGAAAAAAAAAAGTATATTAATACACAGTGTATTAATACACATATACAAATATAATTTGTAATATACTAATTTATCATTGTAGGTTGTACTGTGGGATATTTCTAAACATGAAGAAAAGCTGGAAAGTACAAGGCCTGTTGCTGATGAAATCACTGACTCAGAGGATGAGCCAAGACCAGTAGTAGCAAGGATGACTGAGGTAATTCCAGGGCTGATGGTTGGATAGTGATGTACAGGGGTTCCCCAGCAGTGAGCACTGGCAGCACAGAATACCAGCTGAATCCTGGGCTGCATCCAAAGCAGTGGGGCCAGCAGGGCAAGGGAGGGGATTCTGCCTCTCTACCCTGCTCTGGTGAGATCCCACCCAGAGCACTGCATCCAGCTCTGGTGCCCCCAACACAAGAAGGACATGGAACTGTTGGAGCAAGTCCAGAGAAGGGCCACACAGTAGGTAAGAGCACTGGAGCACCTCCTCTACAAAGACAAGCTGAGAAAGTTGGGGCTGTTCAGCCTGGAGAAGAGAAGATTGCATGAGAAGGCCTCATAGCAACCTTCCAGTATCTGAAGGGAATCTTTGTTTGCAGCTGTAGTGAGTGACAGGACAATGAGTAATGGGTAAAACTTAAAAGAGGGGAAATTTGGGTTAGATATTAGATATTGGTTAGATATTGGTTAGATATTGGTTAGATATTGGTTAGATATTGTTATCTTGTTAGATATTGTTTACTTTGTGAGGGTGGTGAGACACTGGGACAGATTGCCCAGGGAGGCTGTGCATGCCCCAACCCTGACAGTGTTCAAAGCCAGGTTGGACAAGGCCTTGAGAACAACCAGGTCTAGTGGGAGATGTCCACAGCAGGGGTGCTGGAACTAGATGATCTTTAAGGTCCACTCCAGCCCCTTAACATTCTGTGATTCTATGAAATCAAGATAACAGCTGTTAATATGGTAAATGCTTCTGTTGTAAGTATATTGCAGTGTATGTCTGTGGAGGAAAAACGGGTGAAGGTATCCTGACTCAAAAGAGAAGAGTAGATAATCTTTGCCATGAGACACTAGAAAGGATAAGAAACCTGATGAGTTCATGAAATCAAACCATTATCACACTTATCATGGTATAAATTTCTACCTGATTAGTACAGCTTAAAAGGTTCTCTACATTTCGTGCAACTTATATTTCAGTGAGTCTGTTTTTTGATGAACACCAATAAACACTCCACTCTTACCTTACAAAGCCTGTCAAATACAGATATTGTTTGTTACTGAAAGCAATACTGAAAGTATTCTAGATGTTTATGAACGGAGAAAAAGGTAGCTTGGAAGACAAGAAGATGATTACAGTGGAAAAAGACAGGAGGATAAGCAGAAGAAAGCCCTGAGAGGAGAGGAGACATTAATGATGTCTGCATGTCTGTGGAGGCATGTTGGAATCCTTTTTACAGCTTTATATCCAAAGGCCTATTTTGATGCTTTCTTCTTTTTTTTTCCCAAATGGAAGGTGTTAAAGCCCTAGAAAGTTCTATAAACCAATCTGAAACACGTGAAGTATTAACAGAATCCAAAGTAACCTTTTTTTGTTTGATAGATCTACTGTTTTATTTTGAAAACACACTAAGATGTCTTTTCTTAAAACATTTCTAGCCATCACATAAGAAAGTCCAGCAGAGTAGCACAGAGCCAGCTCTAGTGAGACACTGTGCAGGTTCTTCCATACCATATTGTCATACAAAGCCAGCAACAGATGTACATTGGCTGACACCCAACGTTGAGGTGAGTTTCAAAATTCACTTCTTTTTATTGCTTTTCTAATCTACTATCTCAGAAATCCTAATGTAAACTCAAGAGAAAATACTAAAGAGTTAATTATTTATATTCATTATTTCTCACTGCATTTAGTAAATACTAATAATCTGGTGCCTCTCTGGTGTTCATTGTGCTTTACAACTGTGCTGTGCTCTCAGTCTGATATGAATCTGCTAATACTGGAAAAAAATTCCTTAACTTTACAGAAAAGTATAATTCAAAATTATAGTAAGCCTTCCATATTTAAAAGGTATTGAATTTCAACTCTGAGCAATCTAGCCTGTCACTAAGAATTCTAAGAAATAACTTCCATTATTTAAATATCTGGATACCCAAGAATGGCATTATTGTAGTCCCCTTAATTTTTCTAGATGCTGCCTGTGTACTCAAAGCTTACTTTTTCCATTATGGTTTTAAAACTCCAAAGCACTTACTGTGTACTGAAAGGAAGCAATAGGAACACTGGGTGCTGATTTACTATCAAAGTATTGCAAATGGTGCTAAATTAATTTGAAATGCAATTGCAGTCAAATGCAAAATAATGACAGTGGAAAAGCAGGCCAAGAAGAAGAAAATGGAAATCCTTAAAAAGTTTATGGGAATTATATATGAATAAATTTTTGAAAAAAAAAAAAATAAAAAAAACTTCACAGATACTACAGTCGTTAGTGGCATTGCCAGCAAAGTGAGAAAAGGGGCACATGCATATCATAAAATGTCAGCTGATCCTGCTGTTCATTATTATTTTATACAGTAATTGTCATGGATACTAACTGGTACCAGATGTAAAGCATGAAGAAAGGGATTGGACAGCAGAACATTGTTGTGGTTTTTGTTGTTTGGGTGGGGGTTTTTTAGTCAAAGTTTAGGCTCAGAAGGCTGTTTTTGTGTTCATCTGGGATAACAGATACGGGAGACCCATGCTTCATAAATAACACTGAAAAAGGAGTCACTTTGCCAGTATTTAGCAACATGTACTGGGACATCCTTTTTGTTATATAAACATGGAATATGTGTCAGTCTTTGCACGACATAGCAGTTTTTATGGCACAGTTCCTAAAATCAGCAGTTTTCTAATTTACTTATTAATGAAAAATTATTCAAAGTTATATCCAGAACCTAATTCAGCTTTGCCTGGCTGCATTACTAGCATTGTGATTCCACATAGACAAACTCATAAATGAAAATTAGAATAGGTATAATTTGGCTTAAAAAAAAAAAAAGCTGACATTTTGCCACATACTTGATAAGTGCAGTTTTTGCCAAAATATGTTTGTTTTTTGTAAACTGGATGTTAGATTTGATTAGCCTATAATCCCTTGTTAGGTCTGACACCTGTCCTTAATTTTCTTGAGTAATTAAAATTAATTGCTATAAACCAATAACTACTTGGTAAATGATAAATAGTATAAAACCTGCAGAACCCCACGTACACAAACTAAACTATTAATAATTAACATTTGAAGGCACCACTACAATCCCACAGTGAGGTCTAGACAAGTGATAATTTAAGATAGATGACCCATGGTGTAAACTTGGCAAAGGCACATCACTCCCACTACCCTGGACTGTTGAGATAAATTTCTCAATTACTTGCTCTTTGGTTAAGCTGCATAAAAGAAGTCACAAACATGGCAAATTCGAGGGCCTGACTTGCACTGGTACCAGTAAGTATTTATCCTGCTAAGCTAATTTAGAATTTTAGGTGTGTAGCAGGCAAAGCTGGTATCAGTTCACTTGAAGCATATATGTAAAATACCTTGACGTTATAACTGCAAATTAATGAGTCCTGATTTTCAAACCTTACCCAAGCAGAAACAGTGACTTAATTTCTAGTAGCCTGTTTTAGGTGTCAAAGTACTTACGTATCAGAGTGTGATTTTTGTCTTTCATCAACTTCTTCCCCTGTAATAATTATTATTGTTATTTTCAGGACAACCCAAAGGGTGGTACTTCTGAAAACAGAGATGAAAAAAAACTGCAGCTTGTAACCTGCTCCTCTGATTGGTATATACAATACATACTCTACAAGACATCTTCCAGTTTCCTTTGGAAAAGTTTATGAGGCATAATCCATGATTTAACTAGTACATTTCTGGATTGCTATCAGCACATCCTGAGTGGCTGAAATTCTGTATGCAGAAGACAAGCACTTTGCATTCTTGCCCAGTTAAACCCTTTACAGTAAAGGCATTAAGAGTTTATTAACTGAAAACCCTTACATATATATATATATTTATATTCTGTGTATACCCCCTTCAGAAGAGTGTTGATCACACATTTGTTTGTGTGACATGCATAAAAACCTGTTAAAAAATTCTAAGGCCTATTTCTACAGAAATACTGTAAACTATACATGAATTTGGAGACTTAGCTGGCAGAACTACTCCTTATCAATCTCCTCTTTTGTGGACCAAATAGTCATGATAGTTATGTTATTATTCTGTGTGAAAGACTAGCAAGGGGGCAGAATGTAAAAAGTGGAAATAAATGTTAAGGCTTAAGGCTTCCAGGCTGCATGGCTGGGCTCAATCACATATTTGTTAGTTACATCAAAGGGAGGGTCAGAGAAAGCAAAATTTTATGATGCTAAGTTACTTTTCCTAATTAAATAACAGAGAAGACTTGAAGAATTAAATGAGAAGTAAGATTGCAAATGCAGTTCTTAATAAGTTTACAGTGTAATGCAAGTAATACACATAGAAGAAATAATTTTAACTACTCACCCACCAGGGTTCCAAATTGAAAGTATTTACCTGAAGTTAAGAACAGGGAAGTCGCAGTAATGTCATACTTGAAAAGCCCAAGTCCCTGAGCAACTCCTGTTAGAAAATGGAAAGAGATACCAGCAATGAGGAAAGTTTCATTGGCTGTATCAAACCTGTGAGTGAATGTCCAGAGTAGAACAAAAGGAACCATCAGAGGGCTGAAGATTCCAATAAGATGACAAATATGAGTGGGACCGTTTGCCTTGAACATCCGCAAATTAATTGGTACACACAAAATTTGGGACTGATCTTCAATTTGAGTTGCTAAATTACCTGCTTCAGCCTTCAGGAATTTCACCCAGGCATTGCCAGTAAGTTCACCCAATAACTGCCCATAAGCAAACTGTATGAATAATATCTAGCTGCTTTGGTATAATTAATTTATGAAAGGGTGAATAAAGAAACATATTTCATCATTTATAAAAGAAGCAATTAATTATCTAGCCTTTGTCTGATTTTCAGAGTCTCTACTGTTATATAAGGCTTGAAGATAAAAGGTTAAAGAAAGCCAGGCTTTAAAGTGTAAGGAAAATTGCACGTAGCTGCAGACCAAAACACTATACAATATACATGATACAATTATTTTGCAGCTCAGTATTATTTTGGGATATTCCATCCAGTGAACATCGTGAACAATTTTTAGCTGAGAAAATAAAGGAGGAGAAAAGATCTCACATGCCCCCTGATGATGCAGATGATGATGAGGATTTAGATCTCTCCTGGAAACCTCTCATAAAGGTAGTGTTCACAAAGGGATCGAGCCAAACTGTAGATATGGCCAGAACTCCATAGGAGTGTATTCTTTTGCTTCCCAACTCTGTTTTCTAGCAAATTGTGACTTGTGATTTGCTTTCTGATCATGAAATTAAATACTTCAACATTAATTTGAAACTTCAATAAAATGCATTTTGAAAAGCTAATCCATGAGAAACAGCATGACTGCTTCTAAAAAACTGCAGTAGGTACAAAAGTAGTTGTGTAAATTGTGTAAGTTCCTGTCAGCCTTTTAAGCTGCTCTGCTGTCTATGTCAATGCATCCCAAATAGTGCAACACGATCATGGTCAGCAGAACCATAATTACTAGCAAACCAACATTCAGTCTCATGAAAACGGTCATAGCAGTTTGCAAAAACAAGTGAGGCTGAAAAGAATGACAGGTAAGAAAAAGAAGTTAAAATTTTAGGCATGCTGATCTGTGCTGCTTAGAATACCTGCAGCTGACAGAGTTTTTGAACAAGCTTGACCACTGGAGCTGGGTTGTTTGGGCTTTTTTGCGAGAAACAAAGCAAAGTCCTTACAGGAAGAAGGTAACCCAAAGAGCATTTTTTCCATGCTTGTATGTAAGGCAGGAGATACTGTTTGTGGAGTATTACAAACACACAGCAAAGATCTGTTCCATTACAGCAGAAAGTCATTTAGACTTGTACCTCAAAGATCAGACAAAATGGTTTAGCAAATGCACTTCCTCCTGGACAGATAAATCTGCGTGAGAGGGATAACAACACAGAGTATGGTCCCACGAGAATGAATTTCAGGAAACTGCAGTATCGTTACAAACCCCCAGGTAATATTTTTATTACACCTTACAGAGGAAGATGTTTTTAATAAGCTTGTATTTCAGTATATACATAATAAAAGCAGAGCAACAAAATACTGTATAGCTAAACACATCTGGAGAAAAAGATTTCTTAAGTATGGTGGTATTCAGTGTGTGACGTACATGTACTGACTACAAAGAGATGTACATGTAAAAATCCAAACTGAGCAACTCCATATACACAGTGACTCTATCCAGTTTCACTTAAAAGCCTATGCAAATCCCTCACCCAATCTCTTTATCCCTGAAACAGTATGTCCTTTTCAGCCATTACAGAAAACTATTTTTAGAAACATAATCCATTCCCTGGAGCAGAGATGTTAGCTCCTGGTTGTGGCAGCTGTGGGTGATATGGTGTAAGGGCAGCTCACACAGAAGCACTGGTGCTGTGTAAAACTGGCAAAGAGCGGGATGGTGCCACCCTAGGTATTGTCTGGGTATAAGAAGCACTGACTTCAGAGCTGCAGCAATGGAGAGACTCCACCAGGAAACAGTAAATTTACAGAACTGCTGCTTTAGTTGGCAGTCTTCATTTCTCTTCTTGAAATTCCCCTTATCCACAACTACCTTTGCAAGACAAAGGATTTGCTTGGTCTAATAAATTCCAGTGTGTAACAAAAAGATGTAACTGTTGTTTTCCAGGGAAGGGAAGATCTCTGAGGGCACTAAGAGCACCCATCAAAGAGAGCCCATATGTAGAGATGAGTACTTCTTCAAGCAAAAATCTGGAACTGCTAGAGAATATGTCCACAAGTTTTTTTGTTGGAAATGAAGTAAGTCAAAATAATGTATTAACAATTAAAATGTTAATCCAAGATATCTGAAAGACTGAACAGCTAAATAAGAGAGTTTTCACAAATGCATGGACATGCATGTTTTCTTCAGGTATAACTAAAAATATCTCTCTGAACATGCCACCTTTCACTTCCACTTTAATACTTTTAGCTACATGCTTAAAAAGTAATAAACCTCCAATATTCGGTAGACTATGAACCCTTACTTCAAGAGCAGAATTAGAAGACATTTCCAAAATATATTCAGCTTAACCACTTATTAGGAACCAAAGAGTATTTCCTTATTCCAGAACAGATAAGATCAGTAATTTTTTTTAGTGTCTTCCCACATGTCATGTGAAAACATTTATTCTATAATTTGCCCCCCAATTTAATTTCACTTTAGGAAATTGCAGTTATTCATAGCCTGCTACCTACCCTATGCTACTAAAACTCATGGGTCTTTCCCAGTTCGGAGTTAATATGGAAATGAAAATTAGGCTTCTAGCTATGTTTTTGCTTCCAGTCACCTTTTCCCCAAATACTGGAGCAAAGCATGTACTATCAAAACCAAGCACCTAAATCTGCAGGAGGGACTACATACATCATGGCAAGTAAAGCAGTTTTGGCAATACATAACTGAAAAATGGTGATGCAAAACTTTACTGTGTATTTGGCTGCAAATTCAGGTTTTAATTTACTCAGATCATATTTAATGATGGTGATGCCTTTCCCTGGTCGTAAAAATGGAGAGCCAGACACAGTTAAGGGATAAGGGTTTTTTACCTTGGTATTTTAATAAGGATCCTTATTGGTGCCCCCCTTTGCCAAGGTGGGATGCACTGTGCTGCACACACACCATGGATGGCATCCACAATTTACAGACCTTGCAAATTGGCACATCCCCAGTGGGAAACCTGGGTGAATGTGTGGTATTCCCCCATATGAGGAATTCCCTCTGGATGGGCCAAATCTCTGTTTTCAGGATATGTTCTAGAGAGAACCTTGGTTTCCCAAGATAGTGTAGGGTTTTCTGCCCTCCTACTATGAGGCCTTTAGGATGTCTGGCCTAACAGAATACTAGGACTAAGCTATGTTATTAGACTTAAGGAATTAAAAGTGTGCATGCTAAGAATACTGAGGATACATAAACGTTACATAAAAGGTATATAAAAGAAAAGGCAAAAAATCATCTTGGCATCAGTGGTTATAATTAAGAAAAGTTCCAGCTTAAAAACAAGTCACTTTGAAATAAGCCACCAAGCTCTAACATTAGCATTTGCTTAATTTTTTTGGCTTTACAGGATGGAGAAGTTGTTTATTCTAACTGGGAAAAGAAAATTGATACTAATTCAGCAAAACCAGTTAGTAAGTTCAACTTTCTCAATACCTTAATTTTAAGCTTAATGTTTAAGCCTTAATATATCACTAACTTTAAAATATTTGTGTCTATACTTTCTCTTTTTAAGGTTCTTGCTCATAGCTCTAATAATCTCTCTCACTGATAACACCTGGATTTAACAGTACACCTTCAAAAGTGCAAGCACTTTTTGGCATGGGAAAATAGCACAAAGATATTGGCACAAATCACAGGAGTAACTAGATTTGTGGCCAATCTAATTGCTGTACCTTGTGAGCAAAAAAAAAAGAGGCTGGTATCTTCCAGGCCTGTGGTAGGTCCTGCACTCTTGTTCCTTGATCTCTAAGGCACTGGTAACAAGCAACTGCCTTTTTCCTCATTAGGTCAGAAGCACTCCCAGAAATACGCCCTCCACACCGAAACTATCAACACTCTCCAGAGATCTCCATTTTTTAAAGACATCTTTCTAAGCATTGGAGGCCAGAAGTTTGCCATTTGGAAAGAAGGAGTTACAGTAAGTTAGTTTAACAGCTGTAACATTTGTGGTAGGTATGTAAGACAGGACTATAACAGGCTCAGAGACTGTATTTTCAGAAACATGTAAATCATGAAGTTTCATATCTTAGAAACAAAACAGATATAAAAGACACTTTCCAGCTTCTTCATGTCAGAAAACTATTTAAATAAAGCTTAGTAAACTTGTCTTTTACAGAAAAAGTGAAGTGACTTTCTTAAATTCCAACCTTGAAGAAAGCATAGCTTCCCAACTATTCATTTCTCCTACTAGAGAAATGCCTGCTGAACAAATCTGAAGAACTTGTATTTTAGGACAAGGTTTTTCCATCATGTGAAAACAAAGAAATATTTTGAAGTGTCTCATGCAAGAATCCAGGTGAGCTGCACCTGACAAAATCTCTAGACCACAGGTTTTAACAGCAGACAGATTACCTGAAGAGACTGGAAGTGAGATACCAGGTGTTTTACTTCCCCACAATCCTTTTTATCTGCAGCAGGTAGTAGGAATTTTGCCATTGATATAATTTTTGTAATGGGACCATTTAAATTGTGAGCATTTTCCAAAAACAGGAGATCTGAAGTAGTGAATTGATAGCACTGTTTGATTGTCTGGTCTATCTTTTATTTGTTTTTTAAAAAATTAAGAATGGCCCAATCCTTCAGTCAAGCTGCCCTACAGGAAGATACACTGCAGGACAATGGTCCTCAACAAGACCAGGAGTTTTCTTCATTGGCAGAGACAATGGAAATATAGACATTTGGGACTTACTGAAGAAAACTCACCAGCCATCTCATTTCCAGAACATCTCCAAATCTATCATCACTTTCATCAGCGCCTCGAGTGCCTCGGGTATGTGGGTGGTGATTGTGCTTTATTGCCCTACCCTGTTTGCAAAATGACCATGACTCCGAGGTACACAAACCTCATTACAAATTATCTAATCTAAGTACATACTTCCACAAATTTAACACTGTATCTACAAAAATGGATACACCAGTTCTAAGTGTACTACCATGGCATAAAAGGAACTGAAACAGTTTCATAAAAAAAAAAACTCTCTTAAAAGAAATACTTTAAAGGCATTAATACAATAACAGAGCAATAAGGTTGCCTTTTTTACTGCAGTGAATAACAAACTAAAAAGACCAGGAAAAAAAAAGAACCCTCTGTAGCTTGTCTTTGGGTGGAGGTTCTCATTGCTGTTGGAATTTGGATTGTTTATACTTTTTTTTTTTTGTCAAATATCTTTCAGCAGAGCAGCATTTTCTGGCTGTTTCTGACAATCTTGGAGTTCTGCATATTTTGGAAATATGTCAAACATTATGTCACCCTTCAAGTAATGAGGTTAGTAAGAATATTTATTAAATCTCTTTGACACTTTATCCTGAAAACTCCAATGGAGAAACAAGTCTGCCTAGACAAAAATGCCTTCAAATAATGACAATTAATTTGAGATCAGTATAGCCATATTCTCCAAAGATTACCTGTAGGCAAGCTGGCTTTATACAGAGCTTAGATAAGAGTCAACTAAAGGAAATCTCAGTGATAGGTGGCAGAATTCCACTCTTCCAACCTGGCTACATGAAAACACAATTAAGAGGTCCACATTTTTTGCAACATTCATAAAATGACACCTTTCATGAAGTAAAACAATGTTTTAGAGTGCATACTAATGTATATATACTGAATTCCCTTTTCTTTACACCTTCATGTCCACATTTGTGTTAATTTCTTTTTCCTTTAAATTTGGTAATTCAATTTACGTGTCTTTGTATCCAGTTCTAGTTCCCTCACAGCACATTTTGAAAACTGTTACTAACATTCCCACTCATTCACGCTCTTGAAATAAGGACTATTTGTACCAAAAGGCCATGGAAACAATGCAAGCAGTTTTAATTTCTCTTTTTTTCTACATAGTTTTCAGTTTTTCTTTTCCTCCACCTCCCAGCCAAAGATCGAGCTAGTGTATCAGTCAAGCAGTCTTGCCTGCTGCCTAGTCTGTTAGTCTTACATCACAAAACCATCTTCCCATTCTATTGCAGTTTTATGTTTATGTTGGCACTTAAATAGTTTATAAACATCCCATAAAGATTTGCCATGCACAGAGATGCAGTAGGTAGCAATAAAACATCACGTCAGCAGCTTCATTTTAGTGAAAATAACTTCTCCAAAGCAAGGCAGGAGCTAACTGAGTGATATGGGGAAACACAATGCTTCTGCACAGATTACCTGTGGTTTGGAACTAAACTCTTTAGGGTGCAGAATTATCAACCAAGGAACAGTCAGTAATATTTACATTACATTCATTGTAACTGAAGCATTCACTGAAAAATACTAGGCTGTTGAAAAGACTAATAAAAACTAAAGCACAGAATCCCAAGTAAAATAAATGCATAGTGTACTACCAAAGTATGGCAGTTTGTGGTTTCTTTGTGCCTGAAGTTGCTCACATCTTTATATTGTTTTGCTGCAAACTACTGGGATAAATAGAGATATTTATATTTCCAATTTAGATAAAATATTAATACCATTCAGATCATCAGCAATAGATCTGTGTCTCTGAGCATGTAACGACCCTTGTTTGTCACTGTGTTACAGCATGCCAATGTACTTGATTACTTCGAAAGAGAAGTCAAATACCTGCAGTACTGTGAACAGGAGTTTAAAGAATATCAAAAGTTTCAAGCCAAAACAGAACTGAAATTGAACTGGAGACACAGAGAGAGAAAACAGTATGTTATACTTGGAATTAAGAAGTTTTTCTATGTTTCTTTGTATCTTTAAAATGCACCTGTATTGCTAGACAGGATTTTCCACAGTATTTAAAAAAAATCAGGATGGACATAATCAGAATTGTTTAGCAGCTCTTTATTTCATATTTACAGTTCTTAAGAGAGGAAAAGATGCTCCCAGTTCATGTGGTGCATTTCTCAGTCAAATGAACTCCCTTCAAGAGCACTAGAGCCTATGGACATTTAACAACTATAAATTTGCTTTTCATCTTACACCAGTTGCATGTTCAAAAAGTTACATTTTGTCAACTTCCCTATAAACGTTGCCCCTTCAAGCAAGGATGGATTCCAGCCTTCCATTCTTTACTCACATATGAATTTTGCCTATCCATTCTTTGGTAAATGGTTTAATAATACTAAATAACTAAACTGTTATTTCTTTGGTTGATTGATGTAGCCCATGGTGATGTCTATTTTCATTAATTTGTGACAGCACTGACACAATCCACTGGAAAGCAATGGGGTCACATACAGGTTTCAAAGCTTAAAAATGCATTATTATTATTATTATTGTTATTATCACCTGGTATGTTTTTTTTCCTTCAGCTGACTACAGAAAACAAAAGAAGAGCTGGAGGATCAAGCAAATGCACATAATATTATGTTTCTGGAGCTGGAGAAGCAGGTAGTAATGGATTTAGAAACAAGAAATGCATTGTTCATTGGCTGTTTAGAGCCCATTATCACCTTTAGAACCAGCAAGCTGCTTATTGAAAGACCTCTATTTCAGCAGAAGTGTTTAGCTTTGGAAATAAAGAATCTTGCAGTGAGACATTATAGTTTCATTAACCTTACCTATTTGTTTGCTCACAGTGTGATTAAAGAACAATTGATTCAGACCCAGTTTCCTCACTATTTTTCCTTAATACAGTTATAATTAATATTCTCTTTAAATAATTATTTTCAAAGCTCTGTCACAACTCTGAACCACTTTTACTTGCTATCATCAGTTTACAAACTTACTGTTACTTAATCCTGGCAAGTGCTTACAAACAGAAAACCAAGTCCATTAAAATATATTGTTCCCTCAAAGAAATCAGTATTATTTAGAACAAACAGCTTTTAGTAAGCTCACTGTAGCTGTGCATTTCTGTCAAAACACAATTATGCCTCAGAGAGATCAAATGGTGTTATACAGAAGTTTTAATATTTACCCATGTAAATAAGTAACAGCTCATGAATATTAATGCCCACTCTGCATCCAGAGAGGACTCTGGTAAATGGTTCTGCTGCTACTGGGTTTCAATAGCCAGGTCAGACACCATGTAACTGAGCAGAGCCTGCCAGGCAGAAATTAAATCTATCAGAGGAGGACAGATTAAACCCTATACGGGTGAATTCACTCTTTCCATGACTCACCAAACTGTTTGAGGGTCACAGACTCCTGTCAAACAAATGTCCATGTGGTCACAGTAGATGCTAAAGCACAAAAGACAACTGACACACAGGGGATTTGCAGAGAGGATCGTCAGCTGACAGGCAATAGCCAGCCCCAGTGCTCTGCTTCATCAGAGTAAAGCGCAGCCAAAGAGAAAACAGGATCGGTGTGAGGCTCCTGTGTACCAAAATAAACACTGCAAATTGGGGTTAGGCAGTGTTAAAGACATGGCCCTCCAATTTTCTACAGTCAGAATCTCCATATCATGTACTTTTAGCACTTCTATTGAACTTTGGTCAGATTTAAGAGAGGTTTGGAGCCACAAGATAGGACTTGGTTTGAAAAATGGTCTCGTTTGCTATTTTGAAGTTTAAATATTATAGCAATATTCCTTGTCCTTCTCATTGAACTAGTTCTAAATTAAAACCAAGGAAAATTCAACAATTACATATGTTCCAAGCACCTGCAGCACAGTGTTTGCAGTCAGAGTGCAAACAGGAAGAGAACACTGCTCCTCTGCTAAATCAATATTTAACTAACAGCCTGCTCTACACAGATATGTAAATATCATACAACCGACTAATTAAAAAGCTCACCTATTATCAGGCTTGGACTTCATTAGTACACCACCTCAGAGCATCATCCACAGATTTCTTTTGATTAACAGGGCTTCAAGCTACATATAAATCAGTCAATCATATGGTCATGGCTTATCTGGAAAGCCCAGCCCTCCACTGCAGCTCTGTCACTACTCCCCAGAAGAGGCAGCAGCATCAATAGGAGCCTTGTTCCCCACCACAGAGGCACTCTTAAGAGTTTTAAGAAAATATCCCAAAAGACAGAGGGATTTCAGATGGGTTTTCCTAACAGCAAGGCCAAAGTGGCAGCAGATCAGGATTCTGCTTATCCGCTCCCCTCCCTCCCTAGAGCAAAGTAGTTTGGGGAGCTGCAGGAATGCCCCAATGGAAAGGGAGTAATCTCCCTGAGGGCCATTTTCCTCCTCATCTCTGTTCCCAAGTAACAGAGGAGACATGAGATTATACATCCCATCGGGGTCCTTTAATCTGTCTGATACAATTCTAGATGTACAAATACCTGTAGGATCAGCTTTGCATCATCTCCTGTCAGGCTGTTCCAATTTTGCCCAGAAGATGTTAAGACACATTACAGGTTTTCCTGCTTGGTTCTAAGAGACAAGCAGAATGAAAACAGTAAATTCATTATGTAGGATGACATTTTAAAGCAAATGTATCATAGCTACATGACAGTGCAACATCAGTCCCCCCACACCCCAAATAACCATCTTTCAGTGGTGTTAGCTGCAGAATGTGAGACAACAGCTTCCTGCATCAAAATACTCTTACTGTCAAGAATCCCAGTTTCCCCATCCTATTCCTTGGGATGGGTACAAAGGGGGAGGGGTTAAGATCTGACAGTGGAAATACCACGTGTCTCTGGTTTATCAGATTTATAGATTTATTCTGTAAAAATCCTGCCTATCTGTTGGGGATGTTTCCCTCTATTTTTAGAACATGTCTGAACAGCTGCAGATGTATTTCTTGTCTGGTGCATAAACAAACATACATATAGGTCACACATTTGGGAAAGACAAATGTAAAACCCTGAAGTTTCTGAGCATGCAGGTCCCCTGTGGCTTAAGCCAGCCTGAGGTCATGGCACCCCACTATTCCACACTCCACACTGTCCCCACCCACCTCTTGCATGCTCCTGTAATAAGCACTTTGGGAAGCTAAAAGGGGGAGAAGCAAAAAGGTGGATCAGCCACACAGCACCAGCAGTGCTTGGAATGTGGAAAATCCTATTTAAACAAACAGGAAAGGATTAAAACTCTACAAATGGGTCTAGTCCACTCCTAAATCCACCTAAGTGTATCACATCCCTAACACTTGGCAGCAAAGAATGGCACAGACCCACCTCTGTATTTCTGCTTTTCCTTGGGGACTACAAACTACAGTTCTTGGCTGTGACCCAGCCCCACACATGGCCACCAGTGGCTTGTGCTTGGGTAAAGCCTTTTGCATGTGATTTTGGTGCAAGCCTTGGAACTGCCTCTGTAAAAGTACCCACGCCCATTTTCTTTACCTGGGAAGCAGAGGTCACACCTGAAGGAAGTCCATGTACTCCAAGGACAATTTGCTCTGAAAATTGGATCTGAAATCCATGGCAGGCTCTGCCCTCTGCTGTTAACCTCTTCCAGTCCCAGGTAAACAGGAGCTGCTCCTGATGCCAGTGGAGTCTCACCAAGCAGGCAACAGCACAGGTCAGCACAGCAAAGGAGGCTCCTGGCTGTGGCCACGGGGTTTGCAGGAGCTCTGCCCTGCAACCACACACAGCCAGAGGCTGCCCTTTTGTGGAAAAAACTTGATTACTGCTTTGGTAGAAGCAGGTTGTTTTAATCTCCCAATTTAGTGTTTCTAGATTAAGGTAATTCCCACAGTAATCCTGTTCCTTAAGAATCTGTAACAATCACAAAAAGAATGCAGCTTGACCAGATTATGTAACTAACTATATGAAATATAACGGTCTCTATAAGAATATATATAGAAGGGATAACATAACCAAAAAAAACACTTGGGAAATGTCTCATTAAAGGAGGATTTCTAAGATACAAAATGTGTTTTACAAGTTAACTAAATTACCAGGAAATGTTTGAGTAATAAAATATATTAATGTATTTTAATTACCTAATGATATTCACATGAATACAATTTATCAAGTCACTCATTTCCACTGTTATAATATTAAAATATTAAAGTTGACAGAGCAGTGCACTGCTGCCCTCCTGGAGAAAAAGCTTACATGCATTCCAGAGGTGATCACTTACATCACCTGGATTATTACCAGCAATTAAACATTAATAAATAAATTTAAATGCAAACATCTTCCAATGAGTGCTAATGGAGTAGTGGTTTGTTTTTAATTATCTAACTCAAACATTGGGTCAATGTAGACATGACAAGAGAACAAAAGATCTGAAAAGCTGAATGTCTTTATATAATTAATTTGTGTATGCAGCCAGTGGAAATGGATGACATCAGCTTAGACAGGTTTAAATAATCACGAGCTAGGCAGAGACAGATTTTGTTCTTAATTCAAATTTTATTTAGAATTTAAATTTATAGTTTAAAAAGTATGCACATTCTGTAGGTATAAAAGTTTAAAAAAATACATCAATTTATTGATAAATGCTTCAGGTTAAATTTACATTTTCATTCATATCATTATATTGCAATAATTGTTTTGCATCTTTTAACACTTATAAAAATAAATTAATGAGATTGAATAATCCATTGGAACCATGCTAAAATAATTCCTTAGAAAAGAGGGGTGAAGTTTGCCATAGCAATTCTTAATTCCTTGCTATTGTAAATAAATAACTCTTCAATTAAGCAGTATAAGGAATTACAGGTTAGCAGAAAAGCACTTACCCACAGGGTGAATGGAAAGCCATGGTGGGCTGTCAAAAATCGTACCAAAAGGATGTAGAATTAATTTCTACTCTGCCAGCTGACAGCAACTGACCTCTGAAAACACCAAAACCTTCTCAGCCCCCCCTGCCCAGATCCCCCCTTCCCTGGGGATGTGTATATGACCTGTAGAGGATAAGGAATGACTCTGTATGTCCTTTTGGTTAGAAGGACTATCAAAACATCCATATACAATTTGGTAACTGTTTTTAACTGAATCAAGAATTTTTTCCTTAACATGAAATGTTTAATGGCTCACCATAAATGACTACAGATGAAAGAGGCTCTGAGCAGATTGTGATAGCTGAATCTAATAATGTCACAGTGAACTGCAATCCCACCCAAACTCACCAGGAGTAATATCACTCCACCCATTCAACCTCATGTGACAACTCTGGTTTCCATTTTTGGGAGAGGAACTAAAAAAAAAAAAAAAGAAAAGTAACTGGCTTTGTGCTGAACTTGTATCTTGCACCTCCAGAGCCACAGCCCTTTACAGAGGGCTAAAATACAGCTAACTACCAGCAGCAGCCAAGAGTACCACATGAATACATGAAACTTTGGAAAGAAACAAAATGTACCAGAACATCAAGAACAAAGTTACAGGTTATAAAGAAAAAAAAAAATTTTTTTTGAAAAGTAAATACCTTCCAGACCTTCTTTATATGTGAAAATACAAACAATGAAGAAAAAAACCCCAAACAAACAGAGAAAGGGTGGTTTGTGTGTGAGAGTTAATAGTCAACACCTGCAAACTGCTGCTCCTGCAACACACAAGGTCATTTACATTAATCATTCACCCTACCTTCTCTCTGGCCGTGTTTCTGTGCATTAATCAAATGCTGTGCTACCCAAAGGGTAACCTTGTCCTGGCATCACTGAACATCTCTTCCTAGAAATGGGAACATTTCATAATTCTGAGACCTTTCCTTTTCAAGATGGCTACAGACACATGCACATTTATACATAGATATATACAAACAAGGTTAGAAAAATATTTATTTTTGCTTGTTTAAATAATTACTGAAGTGTTAATACAGTAATACGTTAATATTTGTACAATTAAAACTTTATATATAAATATTATATAAAGCATTTTTCATAGCAGCCATTGCATATATAGTAAAACAAGTCTATCTGAAGTCCCTGCTGCAAAACTCAGGCCAAGCAGCGTTCATCTTCTTCCGAGAGGAACATCTGTACTGGAGCCAGGAGTTCAGGAATGAGGAATTCTGCTGCCACTGACAACAGAGGTGTTGATTTATCTTCTATCAGGTACTGCCCAGGCCACCTAAGTGCACAGTGTTTTTAGGGAGAAATGCCACTATGTGGAACCACATCACAGTCTAAGCTTGCCTCCAACACAAATCAGGACAATGCCTTCCAACAGAAAGGCAGGAACATTACGGAATGGCTTAAAATGTGCTGACACAAGGCTGGCCGTGGCCTTACCACAGGGTGTTCAGGGGCACCATCACTCCTCACACAGCTAGGGAGCCCAGCAGGGGCATGGAGGCACAAGGAGATGTCACGCAGGACAGGATTTAATAACTCATATTTAGTTTGTTTTTATTGAGTTCCCTTTCCAGGTTTCCTATGAGAGTATCAATACTTTCCTGCAGGTCCTTGAGGTGTGCCCTGTGATCCACTGCAGAGTCCATGGCTGGCACTGCCAGGTAGCTCCCAAAGGGGTGCTCGCCGGGGCCGGGCTGCGGGCGTCCCGCGGGGGCGTCCGACTCCTCGGCTTTGCTGCTGTCCTCGCCGCTCTCTGTGTCCTCTGAGGGGACATCATCATAGTCTGCCTCAGCCAGGCAGTCTCTGGGATGCAAGAAGTAGTTCTCCCCACAGCTGCTCCAGTCCCCAGCGTAGCGGTTGCTCGAGGGGCTGTCGAGACCCGCCGGCCTTGGCCTGAGCACCCCCGACATCTCGGTACCGCTCAGATTCAGCACCTGAGGTCTCTGCCTTTTGGGTCTCAGGTAATTCAGGGAGGACGAGTGCTCAGGAAATGCATTCAGATGTGCTGGTTCTTCGGCAGGCAAGTGATGAACTAGAAGAGAGAAGTTAAACCAGTCAGAACTGAATGCATGCTGCAACAAAAGTCTGTAGCAGATGCCCGCTGTCCTCCCCCTATGTCCCACTAAGAGCATGCACAAATACGTGCCATCTTACAGCCAACACATTGCATGTTTTTGCCACTGTTTGATATAAAATAATTAGGAAAAGCTACTGCAAAATATTAATTTTGAAGATTCGTGCCAGGTTCAAATTGCAGCAGGGAAGCCCTTCTAAAAGAAGAAACTCCCAGAACACCAATTAAATTCATTGAAAAGTTAATCACCATCCAGCTCTGGGTAAAGAAAAGCAAACAGCTCAGCTCACACACTTCATCCAGGCTAAGGAGTAACAGAAAGCAGGCACAGCAAAAGAGGTTAAAACACAACAAAAATACCACCACTGAGATCCATCTAAAGAAGCTGACACACCGAGCTGAGCTCTCGTGCTTCTGTTCTGCCCTAACGTTCTGTGCTCCTGAAGAAGCTCCCTTGCAGTAATTTTTCTGTGCAGCCACAAGCAGATGTACTCACACAGGTTTGCTGGCAGTGTTCCCTGAGCTCAGGACTGCCCAGCACAAGTTACTAACAGGCTCCTGCACTGTTACCCACTGCCTAAGGCAAACAGCACAGCTCTTTTCACTGACCTGTGCCCATTAAGTATCTGAGCTGCAAAACTTTTGGTTTTATACAGACCACTGCTTCCTGTAATGAGCAGCAGAGACTTCCTATTCCCATTCATCACTGAAAAGGCAGTGCACACAACCCCATGCAGTTCCCCATCTGACCCTCACCTTGTTAGACTCCCCACATGCAAGCACAAAGATTCAGTCCTGAAATGTGCCCAATCCTTCTCCCTCTGGATCCACATTTCAGGTCTCTCCAGGGGATTTTACTTTATGTCTTGCACAGTAACATGCAATAACTCTCACTGCTTCCCCCCACCTCTAACTATAACAAAACCCCTTCTGTTTAGACTATGCTCCATTAAGATGAAGGGCCATGGGTTAACAATAACTTGCCAGTGTTACACAGTCTAACCAAACAAGGCCTATTTGTTTTTGGTTGGAAATATACAGAAATCGAAGTATTGCACAACATGTTGGTTATCAAGCTGTCTCAAACTACAGAAGCTTAAATATAAGGGACCAGACTGTGATCCTTCTATTCAGTCCAAGTGTGCTGTTTACACTGTGTAGTGTTCACCTACTCAGATCTCTGGATTTGTGTTTTACCTCCCTTTTAACACAATATCCCACACAGTTCTTGCAAGCCAAGGGATAGGACTCATCTTTTTCTTCTAAGTGAAGGAAAACTCTACTACTTAGCCTACTCCTACCCTCTTAGAGCAATACACACTCCTCTGGGCAGAGCTCCATCCACTTGGTTTTGTAGTCCACAGCAGCCATGCCATAACCCATCCCCAGGGTTCCAAGATTAGTTTCTGCACAGTATTTGCTGCCCAAACAGCTCTTGGTTTCCCTCCTCCTCCACCTAACATGCTCCATCTCTCCTGCATAGACTCACTCATCTGACTGAAAGCTTCTTTTCATTTTTGGTGATGAGCAGCTTTGGAGCTGCCCACCTGCAGCTGACAAGCAAGTAGCAGCATCCTCAGTCACCTCAAACCCATCATGCAGCAGCAACATTTTTCCTTATGCAAAGCTCTGCAAAAACAAGTAGAAGTTGCAGATCTGTTACTCTAAGGATGTCTTAAACGCTGCCAAAGTGCAAGGGTGGAAATAAATTAACCCCATCAGGTCAAAGCTGGAGAGCAGGAAAAAAAAATCCCCAATCTCTCTAATTCAGATGTGGGAACTTTAATGTCACTGGGTTTGTGTTTTCTAGTGTCTTTACTCACATAAAGTCTTCACTATTTCTTTCATTATACTCAAACTCTGCCATCTGGTAAGAAAGCAATTAAACCAACAAGCTTCCCATTTAATGAAGTGCCCAAACAGAAACTGTCATCATTTCTTTAGATTAATAGGTGATGCCATAGTACCTCACATTTTAAGAATTCTGATGCTGCTCAATCATCCTGTGCATTACACAGTGTCACATAGTGCAAACACACAGCAATGGTTCAACTTTTTCTCCTTGGTCAGATCAAAGTACCTGGCCACAACTGAAGTAAGTAGTGAAGAACCTCTATGTGCTTTTTGAAGTCCAGGGCACTAGCAAGCTCTTCTGAGTCTGTGAAGACTCTGTTGTTGTGGCTGGTGGTCTCCTGCCTCTGGCTCAGTAACACAGGGCCAAAACACACAGCTAAATTCTGGCATGTCATCTTATTTACTTCGTGGTAAGAAGCCACCAGTTTCAGGTGATCCAACAGCATCTTCAGGGTAGCCTAAAGAAACAAAATACTGCTCAGGAAACCAAACACTAGACAACAGGGTGCTGGTCATGGCTCTAGAGGGAAAAGATCAAGGCTGATAGCTTGGTTTTACTACCAACACCCACCAACAGAACATCCAAGTGCTGAACTAGAAAAGTTGTATTTGACTATGACAGAACAGACCAGTTAAGACAGACTTTCTGGTAAAATTCTGCTTCTTATTTGAACTCAGTTTCACAGGATGAGTTTTCTCACAGTAAAAAGGGTACATCATGAAGGGAGGAGAGGCTGCAGAAGCAGTAGGGATGATCCAGGCACATTAGAAAATAAAGAACCCTTGATATGATGTCAGCATCTGAACAAGCTTCCAGGTAATTCCAGATACTGTGCAGGCCCCTGGCTCCCTCTCCCCCAAAGGGGCTGTAGTTTGCTACACAGGAATTTGGCAGGTAACAGTGCACAGCTCTCTTACACTGCACAGCACGGGAAGCAAGGCTTTATTGCACATACTTAAGAAAAAGGAATGGATTTGCCCAGGTAATTACAACATACAGATCAGAGAGCTCTGCACAAGTGGAGCAGGACAACAGACAGGAATAATAATTTATCTGATCTTGTAAAAATAGAGATCACAGCTTTTCATTCAGTTTAAAGAAATAATATAAAATGGAAACTAGAGCAAATCCAGCAATGCAGACCCTCCAATTCATTGCAGCATGGAATTATTTTCAAATATGTGGAGCATCACAAATTCAAGTGAACCACTTGATCTGATAAACAGTTCTGAGACATTTTATACCTGTGTGAAAATGTTCCTTTAGTTTCTGACGCTTGTGATTTACTTGAACTTGCTAACACTACTCACCTTCTCAACATCTGGCAGACAATCCAGAAGGGCTGCTGTGTGCTCAGAGTCACTTGGGTCATTCTCACAACCATTTGCTGTCATTTTCAGGGGATTTTTCACCATTGCATCCAACACTGCTTCGTAGAGCTGCTTGGTTATCAGGGGAGAGGGCAGCTCTCGCAGATAATCCTTTAGGACCCCTAATGAGACACAACAGCTAGCTTTAACAAGCTGCAGATTCATTTTGCAGAAACTTTTGGGAGCATTAAAGCGTATTAACTTCAAGAAAATCCTCTGTGTCAGTGACAAACCTTGCACTCAGGAGCGAGGGATGGGAGGACAACACCAAAGGGGCACAGCAAAGAGGGGCTGGAGCTCAGGGGCTGTTACATGTGCAGCATTGAGAACACTGGGCAGGTGAACATCTCTCCAAGTTTCCCTTGTTCAGGGTGAGGGGAGGCAAGGAAAGGACAGAGCAGTCCATCTCATCCAAGGAAAGGAGCTCCTACAAACACCAAAGTCCAGCTTGATGACCCTTCCTCTTTTACATAAGCCTATCAATGAGTTTTTCTCTTCTGTTTATTTTCAGCTATAAAATTATGAGCAAACATCCCAGTGCCAGGGGCACGTAGAGCAAAGCACATGGTATCTTCTCACCCAGCCAGGCACAAACCAAAGATGTCCTCACGAGAGAGAGCCATCAACCCCCTGCAGCCCCAGCACACCCCACAGCCCTGCTGTGACAGATGTGATTCACTCCCACGGGAGACACTGCCTGAAACGCCCAGGCACCGAGCCCTCCCTGCTGCAGAGAAATCCTGCAGCATTTCCCAAGCTGGGGATGGCTGGGGGAGAGAGACAGGGGCTGTTTGCAGGGACTGCAACAACCAGGCCAGCGCCTCATTAACGCCTGTTCTTTCCAAAGAGGAACTGACTGTCTGCATTCTTGCAAGCTGGCTTTGGAACATGACTGATACTTCATTTTGAGAAGGGTTTCACTGACTGGAAGAATAATAATGAGAAAAGCCAAAATATTAAGGCTTCTACCAGCAGCCTCTGGAAAGGACATAGCAGGATGCAATATCCAATACAACCAACAAAAAACTGAAGGAAATAAGCCTGCTTCCCAGCAGTTTTCATTTTCCCTAAAAAATTGCTTTCTGTGCCACAAATATCTACTAATTTTAGCTAGATCACAACTGCATTTAAATACTTTGTTAGGAAGAAATGCTGGATTAAAAGAAACTGTTTAAAAGCAGGTACTGCAGTTAACAAAGCAGCCTGTCCTCCGAACAGGTAAAGTTCAGAAGGCAGATTTTTTTAGCAGGCACTCCTCACAACTATGTAAAATCTCACATCACAGTAATTACCATCACACTGTGCTATTTAACGAAGCAACAGTTTTCATCAGCTCAAGTCTGTGTAACTGAGCTGTAAAATGAACTGTACAGAGTGGGCTTTGTTACAAGGTAGTTTCTAAAAAAGTACAGGGAGCAGAAGTTAACATTTTGCCCTTCACATGCAGAAGGCCTGCAAGAGTTGTCTTCTACCTGTTATAAATAGTCTCATTTAAAACAGAACGCTGCATGTGCAGCAGTGCAGCTACTGAAGCTGTGCTGCAGGAGCAGCACTACCCGAAACAGCAGCGCCCTGACCCTGAGCTGCCAGATCACCTCCCACTGCAGCACGGGCATGGGGCAGCCAGGCAGAACCATCCCCGGGCACAACCATCCCCGGGCAGAACCATCCCCGGGCAGAACCACCCCCGGGCACAACCATCCCCAGGCA
>VWZP01005025.1:1757157-1796752 GCA_013396995.1 Dicaeum eximium
CACAACCATCCCCGGGCACAACCACCCCCGGGCACAACCGTCCCCGGGCACAACCGCCCCCGGGCACAACCGTCCCCGGGCACAACCATCCCCGGGCACAACCATCCCTGCAGACACCACACGGCCTCCAGGGACTCACTCTGTGCTTAAAATGGGAACATTCTCTCAGGAACACAAAATATGCAAACAACCGCTTTTTCCTGAAAAAATTTTTCCCCTGCTGTTTTGGTGGGACTTGTTGTTTGCTTTAAAAAGAATATGCACTTTTGGTACTTCTCCACTTAACTGGCTAGTTTTTGTTTAGTAACTTACCCATATTCCTCCCTTCCCACCAAATACTTTTTCTTCCCTGAATTTAGAGGCTCATGTCCCCTATGTGGATTACCTGGTTAAAATATTTATTAAACAAACGTGGCAGATGCTGGTGCTGTACAGCGTGGTCTGAGATATTTTCCTTTTTTCATAAGCAAAACATTAGCAAGAGATGCTGACTTCCATCAAGATCTCCCTTCCAGTTGTGCTTTTTTTGGAGGCAGAGGATGCAATCAAAATCAGCTTACAGTAGGAAATGATATGTTCTAAACAAATTAGCTTATACTAAACACTCACAACTGTCTATTAATAATTATTTAGCAGCAATTCCTGCAATAGTCTCCACAATCATAGGACTACCACCTGCCAAAAGACTTTCTCCTGTTCAGCTCCAGATAACCAGATGGTTTGGGAGCCACGAATGCCCCTTGACCTTTCTAAATCCTTTTGCTATTCACTCAACTAAATTAGCCCTCTAAGAGGCTGCTGTTATTTTTTTTCCATTAATCTACACTTCCTGCTGCTGCCAGCCCACTAGCACATTCCTCTTGACACAACCACACACAACAAATCTACACAGAGAGCAGAAATTGCCATCCACTTCATTAATTCCTCATTTTTCTGATCCAGTGAACTGTTAAGAGCATTGCAAGCTTTATACAGAGATATGAATTCACGTGGATGCCAGCAGACACAATGCAATAACATGGCTACAGGTCAGCTCCCTGAACTGCCTGTGTGCCCCAGTTTGGCCCATGGGCCCACTGAATTGTGTGTAAGCCTGTGCCAATCCCAAGAGAATTTCTCAGTCAAGATTTAATCATTAGATGTTCATTCTTTAGTCTTTGGAGAGCTGTCAAAAAAAAATATTATTCATCTTTTTGGAAAGGAGAGCTACTCAAATTTCAAAAAGGACATAAGGCAGCATTTCTCTTCAAATCAGCCAAGATTTATGCTGAGGATTCATATTCTGTGGAACACATGTTTTGGCTGATAGAAGTATGAATCATGTGCATCAGCCTCAGCATTAAGTAACCAGGGGAAACATTCCCTCTCAACCCAACTCCCTAAGCACATGCAGTAGGTTTTGTGGGCTCTTTTATTCCTAGCACTAAGCACAGTGGCCAACTCAGCTGTCCACAAGAACTGTAGGTTCCCCTGTCAACCCACAGCAGGCAGTTTCCAATAACTGGAGTGGCTGCATTTTGGTCAGTGGAAGCCAGGGATGCCAACACCCCTGTTCCCTCCTGCTGCCCCCCAGTCAGTCCCTGCAGCACAGCTCTGACACAGGCAGGGCAGGCACGTGCTCAGCACAGCTGCAGGGCTACCAGGGAAAAGAATCTGCTTTTCAACGTAGTTCCCTGAAACTCTTTTTCCCTTGTAGGGAAAGCAGCATGTAAGTAAACTCTTGCAATAGAACCCAAACTAAAGGACACCCAGGAGACTTTCTGTTGGGCAGAAAACAAAGCTGTAGTCTTTTCACTCCTGCAATGCAAACTCTGGATGCCAAACAGTATCCTCCAGTAGTACCATTTAAAAAAGTAACAACAAGTATTTTCAGTACCCCAAAGCTTACATTAACCAAATTGCAGTTTGCCATTTATCTGCTTACTAGTCAGTATCAGACAACTTTTGCTGCTAGCAGAAAGCAACAGAGGGGTTTTACTCCACCCTATCAGTTGATGGCAAAAAAATTGAGAAAATAGGACTTCAATAATTTCATGGAACAATCTGATCTTAGAAGTTCTCACCACTTTTTCTCATTCATTTATTTGTAAGGACAAGAAAATGACTCAGTTTAAAAGATCATTTATACTTTTCACCTTTACCGTACACCTCGTTTATAAAAGCTGTATAACATCAGAGTAAATCACTTGTGGGTTAATGGCTGGACTTGATGATCTTAAAGGTCTTTTCAACCTAAACAATTCTATGATTCTATAAATACAAGTTTCTGATGCTGAGAATGCTGGTACTTGTGAACTACACTGAACCCCACAGCAAAATCAGCCAAGGCAAGTAAGGCAAACTGACTGGCTGCACTCTGAAGCAAGAGGTTTATGTAACTCAGAAAATGTAATTGAGTAGTATCTTCTGATAACATGTTGCATAATTATAAAATGTAATGAATAAAATTAATTCCCAGTACATTGAAATGAAATAAACTTCCAAACAGGGTATAACTCTTCTATACAGCTGGATGCTGGATATTACAGAAAGGGTTTTGGCACAGAAAATTTATACCCCAACTACTGTGACATTTTTCATCCCTTGATATACAGGCAGTGAATGCTCCTGACTAATTTCTCAGAGCAACTGGCTTACTCAGTGATGCCTGAAATTAGATCAACTTTAGCTTACATCAAGTATCAATAGTTATAAAACTGTCCCAGTTTTTAGCAAACCAGAAAAACCTCAACAACTTACTTCAGTTCTGCAGTGCAACCCCTGTGAAGAGAGCCACAGAAGGAGCTGACACAGACAAGCTTCCCAGGACCTTTCTAACTGTGCTTGGAGCTTGCTGAGTGACACCAAGTGAAGAACCACTCCAGGGAGCAGGAGAAAGCTTAGCAAGGCTTTTAAAAAAGCAGTGATCACATGAAGGCACTTTCCTGCCGCTCTAACTAGCCTGCACAGTACAACAGGAATTCTGTTTCCGTAACTTCTGCAATCTCCAACATAAAGGGGAGAACAACAGTTGATCCAAGACGGCCCTGGGTCACATGGTGAGGATCCACCAGCACAGCAGAGGTGCCTGATGACAACCAAACTTTTCCAGCTCTGCTCTAATACAAACCAATGGCAGAGGTTTAATCAGCTCCGAGAGCCCAGCTCCTTTCAGACTCCCACTTCCCTCTGCACCTTGTGGAGCAGTAACTCAAAGCAGGTCCTTCCATGTCCTCCCCTCCCTAAAAACCATTGCTGCTTCATCCACACTTACACATCCCCACAGTGACTGCACTCATTCCCAGCCAGCTTTCAGCAGCAGTTAAAAACGACAACAGAAAAAGGGTTCAAAGCACAATTTCACCCTTGAAAGGTAGATGAGGAACATGGCACAACTGTGTTGGAAGAAAAGCAAGTGAACGTGTTACCTGTGATGACATTAATATCTGGGTACTGGCTCTCACAGAGAGTAACAGCCTTGCTGTCCCTCTCAAAGGCCTCCCGGAGCTCCTTCTTCACCGCCGCCGAGCCGCAGAGCCGGTACAGCCCCACCACCTGCAAGCACAAACACGGCCCCGTCAGCCACTGCCTGGCAGGGACACAGCACTGCCACCATCTGCATCCAGAGCACAAACACGGCACCGTCAGCCACTGCCCGGCAGGGACACAGCACTGCCACCATCTGCATCCAGAGCACAAACACGGCCCCGTCAGCCACTGCCCGGCAGGGACACAGCACTGCCACCGTCTGCTGGGGCATCCAGAGCACAAACACAGCCCCATCAGCCACTGCCCGGCAGGGACACAGCACTGCCACCGTCTGCTGGGGCATCCAGAGCACAAACACAGCCCCATCAGCCACTGCCCGGCAGGGACACAGCACTGCCACCGTCTGCTGGGGCATCCAGAGCACAACTGTGCATATTCTCCAGCTCTGTAACAGGGGGAAACAGGTATTCTCCCAAGAATTAAGACAATTATTATCTTAATCTCTGAACCTGGCGTTTGTGAAAGATGTTTACAAGTAGGTGGTGTTCCTGCTTGACCTAAGAGTGCGAGAGAAGTTTCCTAAAGACCAATCAGGTCTCAGGTTCACGATCCTCTCTATAAGAAGTGTGATTTTCTATTAATCAATATCTTTTATGCCTTCTGAATCATGGAGTCTATGTCACCTCCTTCTGTCCCCTACACCACGGTGTAACACACAGCAGAGCAGCTGGTTGGGAATGCAGCTCAGGACACCAAACCATCACCACACACAGGACCAGACCTCCTGGGCACGGGCTGTGAGCAGGCATGAATGATGCTCCTCTTTTCTCAGCAGTCAACGTGCTGAGCAGTGTTTTATTGACATAACACAAGTTCTAAATTGGAATTGCTTAATGTTTTGCTTTTATGCAGAATCAGGAAAGAAATACAGATTAAGCATATATTTGCTGCTCACCCTACTTACTCAGATCATGATTATTTTTCCTGGCATAATTGTATAATTGTACAAAATAGAATTCAAACTTCAGCAGAAAGAAGTGAGAAGTATTTCAAGCTTTATGTAAACAAAATTGCAGTACAAATACAGTTATTAATCATTAGCAGAAGAAACTGACCCCATACTAAAAATGTGGAAAGTTACAAATCAATTAATAAACTGACACAAACCCAAAAGAAATGAAAACATTTTCCTATATTACATTATAGAGTAAAAAAATTAAAATTTATTTTTATACCCTTAGCCAGAGGTTCAAGAAAATTATGACTACTCTATTATTACACCTCTAATATGTTGTTTTAAAGTTGACAAGATGCTGACTTCCATGTGTTTCAAATTATATTGAAAGTTTTCTGCAAAACAGGTATTATTTAACATGCTTAAGGTGATAAGTGAAACCCACACCACTCTTGAACTAAATTGCCAGTTAAATCATGTGCTTTCATGTGTTGAAATTTTCCATTTTATCATTACTTTTCATCATCACCATTTATACAAAGTGCTCCTATGATCTTACAAAACTAAATCTTAGAAATATTGATTTTATTTTAATTAGCATTATTGGCAGCTGTAGTGAGTAGTAAAAGATTAATTCAAAACTACCATGGACTCAAAAAATTATCCAAAACCAAACCAAACAAAAGAACCCCACCTGTGCTGTCCTAAGACCATGAGAATGCAGGTATGGAAGCAAAAGTATTTTTCTGGTCGTACATTAATTCCTGTTTAAATAAATGGAAAGTTACCCAATGGAATTTGTACTCCCCACTTTTCAAGACTGAATATGATGTAGTCTATGCCTAAGACAGTTTCTTTTAAAGGTTTGAAGTTCCCTAATGCCACATCTGAAATTCAGGTGGAGATTATGCACCACGACAGTCTATAGGAAAGTCAAAAACGTCAGACAAGCACGTGGTTAAAAGAAGAAGTTAACAGTATATTTTGCAGTTTTGGTTCTCTCTGTGAAATACAAAAATAAGATTTCATGCTCCAAAGCATCAGGTACATTCAGATAACTCAAATCTCAATTGCTTTATTACCAGCATTGCCTTGATTACCCAATATCATTTGCATGACTAGGTGCTAATAAGCCCATAATAAAGTGCTGAAACCATCGGATACATACACTGGAAAGAATAAAACTTCTCTTTTCCAGTGATTTGGGTGTTAGGAGAAGTATCCACAAGAAAAATCACACAGTTAATATTAGCAATGACTTTCAGCCAAAGAGCCCTGTAGAAGTTCCATTTCCCTCTGTAGTTCATGACCTGGGTTATAAACAGCAGAGCTAATCTCATCACACCTGGAAGCATATCCAACCTGTCAGCAATTTAAAATAGTAACAGTGGTAGGTGTGACTGCTTCTCAATTTCACCTGAGTGAGAAGAGGTGCAAAAGACAGGGAGGGCTCGTCTGTGCTGTGAACAGCAGGCAAGAGTCCTCCCACCAGTTTCAAATTAATTGCCAAGGGGAACATCTGAGCTTAGGACTGTGCATAGTCCTTCCTAATAGTTCTCCACTGATCTCTGCTTTATTGAGGGTGACTCTACAAACTGGGGCTGCAGGTTTGTTTCACTATCCCCACTCTTAAAGCTCTGCTGGGAGCAGCTCTGGTGAGCAAGTGTACTTCTCCTCTACAAAGGCCACGCTGGAAGCACTGATTGGACACAGCCCTGTTATTCTTCCCACATTACAACAGCCAGTGTTCACCACACACAAGCAGCAAAGGAAAAAGAATTGACTCTTAAAGATGTTTTTAATTTCCCCCATTTCCACTCACTACTTACACTGCAAGAACAGCTATCTCAACACAGAAATATTGACAATAGAGATTAAAATATGCACAGTACCTGACAGCCTCTCTTTTCAATCTCCAGAATGCATTTCTGCAACAAAAGTGGCACCATCAAGCCTGCATTTTCCTTCTCTACAACTTTCCGAGCATCTACCCCAAACATCACAGGCTCACGGTCTGTGTCAGGGCCATCGAGAGAGTTCTCCCACTGCTCCATGAGCGACAGCTTGACATAAATAAGGCCCCTGGGCTCCAGCTTGACAGCCAGCTGATGTGTTTTGGTGACCCGAAAGAGAGTGGGAAGAGCCACAGTTCCATGACAACACACTCTGTTTTTCCGTGGGGTGGGCTCCCAGCTGAACACCACCAGCTTTAAGTGCTGCGCGTTTTCGATTTCTATGTTGAATGTGTGGTCCATGTCAAGAAATGCTGTCCTACATGTGAGCAGGGCGGTCCTTGCTTTGTTTACTGAGTCGACCTGTATTGCACAAAAGACATCTTTTGAGTCTATTCGTGGTGGCTTTAAGTCTTCAGCACCATAAAAGTGGATGCTCATGAGTCCAGAGATGTACTGAGAGCACTTGGGTTGATCAGAAAAGTTGTAGTGTCTGAAGGCATCGATATCTATTTCGGGTTTACCGCTGTTACTAGGAATGCTCTCCTTTCCTTTCCCACACTTGGTTTCATGTCCGTGCTTACCTGATTTTGTTATAAGTTCAGGAGAGTCACCATCACTGAGGTAACCACCTCTGTTGAAGGATTTGGAGCTCCTTGAGCTCTTCTTCTTGTAGGTGTGTTGTGAGGACACACTGCTGTCAAGATGATAACGGCTTATCACATTCCTGCTGGCAGCTGTGGTTGAGTTTCCAGAAGAAGGCAAAGACACTGTATGGCTTGTATCCCGGCAGCTACTTTTCAGCAGGGAAGGAGGATTATCTGAACTACTATGGCTTGAAGTTCCCTTCACACTCAGCTTCCTGCTCAGCTCTGGCAGCTTCTTCATTTTCATGGAAAGCTTCCTCACAGTCCTGGGAGATTTAATTCTATCAGGGAAAGGCCAGTTGATTGATCCGCTTTTTTTCAGGGGACTGGGACTTGGAGGAGAAACCTCTGTGGAGGGTATATCAGGCTTGCGTGCAAGAGCAGCTCCAAACCCTTTAGAAGAAAAGAGAAGAAAGAATAATCATTTTCAAACTGCAATTCTGGCAGTGAAAAAAATAAATCTTGAACTTGGGGAAAATGTGTATGATATGTCCTAACCTGGTAAGTACAATCCATTCAGACAACCATCACTCATTCAGTCAGATGTTCACAAGTCTTCAGAAATCTGAGCTCTCCTGACTCATTCAGCCAAACTTGGCAATTCATTATCAAAAGCCAGATTTGTTCTGCCTTATGGAGATGAAAGGGCCAGAAACTACATATAAACAAATGAGCAACTGCACCTCTGCATTCAGCTTGACCCATTTGTGCTGCATCCCCCATACAAGCACACACAGCCACATTCCTGGGGCACAAGTGCAAGAAAACCAGACTTAATGAAAAAATCCTGGAAATATGGCAAAGGCACCCTTGTCTACAGAGCAGTTAGCTACACAGCCAACACATCAGCATTGCCCCTCCTCTTATGGCTAGAGGAAAGACACTTGTCTCTAGTAAAGAATATGGCTCTTTGTGTCCCTCTATTACCTCAAAGACCCCTAAATCTCTCCTGTGTAGATGCAGGCAGTCTGACACCTTTTCTTTCATTTCTCTCAGCTTCCCCTTTCTGCAGCAGGACATAAGATTTATTCCTTCCAACAGCTGCATCCTGCACTGCCTCACTTCAATGCCTGCCAGCACTACCATCCCACAAGAGAGTTAGACAGTTCCCAAGTGACATCCTCAAAGGAAATCACCCCCCTTTCAAGGTACCAAAAAGAAAAAAAAATTACAGCAAGCACTGATGCTAAAAAGAGCAAAAGAAAAAAAAAACCCAAACCAACAACACTGCCTCAATTCAGCAGTAAAGAACAGCTAATTAAGGAACACAATTAGACATAAGCCAGTACTGCACAGACAGGAACCTGTGGCTCCCCTCATGCTCTAAAACTCAAGGAAATGCAAATACCAAGTTTTCCTCAAGTAATTCTCACTTTTGCCAGCATAAGGCAGTAATAACTGTAAGAAAATCAATCAATTTACCTGAGTTAAGGAACCATGCAGGAGGGAAGCTGAGGCCAGAATGATAGATAGATATTAATAAAATTACATTATTACTTTCATTTTTCCTCCCCTTAAAAAACAAAGAGTGCCTCTTGCTAGCAACAGCCATCTGAGTCACTTATCATTTTTCAAATGTTAGCAGCCCCCAAGAGGACTGGGTAGCCTTACCTGTGCAGGCTGGGGTTCTGTAGAGCCCCTAAACACACCAACCCTGTGTGATGCAATTAGCCCAGGCAGCTCACAGAGACTCAAACACCTTTATCCAGCCATCATTCCCCTTTGCTAGCCATGGAAAAGGAGACTGTTTACAGCACATAAAAAGAAAGAAAGAAGTGCTGCTTTCCCAAGATGCTCAGTAAACCATACTTTAAAGGCATTTCTCCTTCAGATTTGCCAAGGACTTACTACTTTAATTCTAAATGAATAACTTCAAATCCACAGCAAGTGATTCTTACAAGCGCTTTGTGCATTCAAATTAATTGTCACCACTGGACTGTAACATACTTTTATACTTCACCAAGCCTTAACAGCTAAATCAGGCAATCTGGTCTTTGACCAAAGTCATCTGCTGTGGTTTTGGTCCCCTCGCCCCCTTCCAAGAAAAACCCTACAAAGACTAGTTCTAGTCTCAATAGAAGTTTGGATTAAGTAACTTTGTGCAGACAGTTGCTTAAAAGAGTATCTTCATAAAAGGAAGTTTCAGTTACGAAGAATAATGCATAGAATCTGTTTTCCAGAGGAACAGAGGGAAATTCATTTAATCCTGCATCTCATGGAAGTAGTTCCCTTGCAGGGGAAGGGCTATTTCTAGCACGCCTGCTGTGCTTTTCTGGCAAGCAGCTAGTTAGAAATGTGGTGTTTGATAAAGGCAGACAAAGCCTTCCCTTGTACTGCAAATAACCGCACGGTCCCACTGGTGGGCTGGCGTGGAGGCTCTATAGCAATCAGTGCCACACTGCAGCCTCTAACATTAATCTCCCCTTTCTGTCAAAAGTCTCTGGCACAGGCTTGGAAAGGCAGGCCAGCAAATTACACTTTCCTCCCCCCAGTTCATTAAAACCCAAGAGTCAATCTAACACTATGACTTTTATGTGTCCAACTTTCGCTGCGTTCAGCACCAAACAGTTAAAGTGAAATATGTGGCTGGAGGAAACTTAACAGTCGAGTATTATGCAGGATGGTATTCCCATCAGCACTGAGCCACATGTTGTTCCACTAAAGCCAGCAATGTGCTGAGGTATGCACGCAATTTTAAAAGAGTGTACATGACAACTCTGAACAAGCTGCAGGAGGAGTTGTAGCACAGTCCAGTAACACTTCACGTCCCAGCCTACCCATCTGACACAGCTTTGTCACAAGGGTGACAGTGAAACTGAGTTGCACCTCTTTTCTCAACCAAGTTACAAGACTGTGCTGCAAACAGCAATTAGACATTAAAAATATCCTTACAGAAGGGTGGCAGGAGAAGACAAAACATAAGAGGCACCTGTTGCACCAGGACAGCATGGGGATGGTCAGTTTTATATAAACAGCTGACCATCTGTATGTGTATGTAACATTAATCTTCTACAGTGAGAACACTCAATCCCTGGCACAACCTGGACCAACCAGGGACTGGTAGAGTTTTCACCACTGCAGGTTTCCAAGCTGCAACTGCACAGGGGGGTAGGTAGTCTCACTTAGGCTCCTTGTTCCACTGAAGGGTGAGCCAGATGATCATCAGATGCCCTCTCTAGCCTGGGCTGTTATATTATACTGGCTTTAATACATTTACCTTGTGCCTTCTGACACTTCAACAGTATGAATACAGGAAAAAAATGCTTTTGGAGGACAATGCAATCCAAGTCAAAATGAACTGACACCTCAAGTAACTGTGTCTAACATCAGTTGTGGGTTCAGCCTGAGTATAACTTTTACTTTGCTCAGCTCTGTGGCTGTGTGAAAGCACAAAGCCTTTCCATGACCACAGAAACACGAAGAGCCCACAGTGCTTCACAAACCAGGCCCCTTTCCCAGCCCATCCACCCAGGTGTCCACAGGACAGTCACTAGTGTCCCCTCAGTCGAGCAGACCTACCCTCACCCCACACAACACTGCCCCAAGAGAAGAGAGGGTTCAGGCTCAAGCACTTACAACAGTCCCTGCCAGACACACGCAGTGATTTAGCACAGTAAACATGCTTGTCTGACCCTGCTTAATGCTGTTTATATGTGTCTGGGCACATACATCACTGTCACACCCATTGCCAGCTACACATGCTGTTTCACAGGCACATTTGACTACCCTGTTATCATTGCTTAAGATAGGGTTTCTGAGTTATTTTAAAGTTACTCAGAAAACCTGCAACTTATTTTTGGGCAACAAGTCGAGGTGAATAAGTTGGTCAGAAAGCTATCAGTTGCTTACTACACCAAGCTATGGAAGTATCAAACAGCCACTCTCACACCTAATGGAAATACTGAGTAAATGTATTAAAAGTGAAAAAGCAGAAAATCAAAAGAGAAGAGCCCAAATATCTCAACATTGTTATTGTAGCAAACAACGGGTGAAAGAGAGCTACTGTTTTTCTGTGGTAGAATCCACAAGAGGTACTGATCTGGATCCTCCACTGACCAACTGCACATCAGCTCTACTGATGTCAAAGGCTGTTAAGTTTCTCAGGTGCAGGCACAGTTCTAGACCTGTTCTGATATAAAACTTCAGAGCAGAACTGTAAATGGCATTGAGAGAACAACTCATGACATATCAAACTGAAGCAACTTCAATTAAGACATCAGGTAAACATCACCTCTATCTACATCACCAACTGGGCAAAAAGAAAATTTAAAAACTAAAAGGCACTTTTAAAAACTGTGTTAGAAAGCAATTATTTCTATGTAAAATCTTAGAATCTCTGCATTTAACATGTAAAGACAAGTATTTTTTACCTCTATATAAATTATTACTTTGACCAATGCAGTCCCTATCTCACATTCTGCTTCAGAGTCAAGGAATGGACAAATTATTAAAATGGTTAAAAAAAAATTAGAATTTTGTAAAGATAGTTTGTTTTCTTTGATTACTATACACACTGATACTAATAAAATTGTAATGAACACATCAACCCAGGGATCACTTTTATAGGAGTAAAAGATAGAAAATACCTTGCTTAAAACAGTGCACTAATTAAAATGGGAGGTGGTTACAGCACAACCTCCCCAAGGCTCAGGCACAGAGGTGAAGGGGGTGACAGTGCCTGCTCCTCATCCTGGTGGTGGATCCTCGGAGCATCCACCATGGGGTATCTCATTGCAGAGAGAAGCAAGCACGTGTAACAGCACCTCACCGACCAGATTTAAAGAGTTCAGTATCTCCAAACCAGCATGAGCTCGTAGCAGATATTTCAGACATTAATGACCCTGCACACGAACCACAGGCGGCTCTGCTCAGACGCTGGAGCTGCACCAAGGCGCTCGCGGAGCACTGCGGCCGTGCCAAGCACTGTCTGCTCAGGCTGCTCTCACCAACATTTCCTCTCCTCACTGTGTCTTTCACGGCATGAAAAGCAGCTTTGCCCCAATCTTCCCCATCAGAGGATGTAAGCAGTTACTCAGGACAAATCAGAAAATGGAAAAGGCAGTAACTATTTTGATGGAACTGCTTCCACTCCACAGTGCTACATCCTGTTGTTTCTTTCACCAGCAAGTCTTTACGGCATTGTCACCCCATGAATACAAGACAAATGCATGAATAAGCCACTGACCTCCAAAAACATGTGCACAAACTGCCCAAAAACCCCCTGAAAAACTGGCTTCACCTCTGCAGGAGGAAGAGGGAGCAGAAGGACCTTTCTGCCAAATCCCTAACCATTCTGGTATCTGAAACATCACGCAAGTATTTCACATCAATGCACTTCTGTCTTGTGAAACCAAAGCTCCTTGAACGTGAAAAACAGGTAAACCACAAAGCATCTTCCATCTGGGGAAAAAAATTAAATTTCAAAAATAATATTTGTAACATGTGGAAGGAAACATGTAGATAGCATTTGCTGCCCAGTACACTCAATGTATATTGCTGGAAGCTTGCCTGCAACATGTAAGCATGCAAAATATTTGCATGCATTGGCCCCAAAAGATGTATTTGGAAACCAGGATAATGGTCACAGTCTAAGTGGAGAAAGAGCCCTGTAGTTTTAATAGGAATTAAGCCAAGTTCCAGTTGGCACATATCAGGGTTAAGTGGGAATATGGGATCCATCTTCACTTGCCATAACATTGGAAAGAAATTGTTTACAGTGATTCTTACCAGGATTTTCCGCCCATACAGCTAACTCAAGTACATATTTAGTAGCAAAAGCACAATCCAGATCCTGGCAACCTTCAGTGCATGGGTCCTACCAGGACACTCTCAGATACAGATACACGAGATGATTCCACTCATTAGGTAGACACTAACACCAACATTAATCCTCCCCAAAAGCAAAAATATTGCAAATTCTTCAGAAGGCACTATTCAGAGCTCCGCGGTGTAAATCTGTCTCAGGAGCCAACATTACAAAGGGGTGCTTTTATTCAACAATTTGCAGGTGATACCCACTTCCACAAAAACATACAATTAAGAGTTCAGTCCTAAAGAGTTATAAAGAAAATTTACTTCAACATTTTACAGTGAGAAAAATTTCTTATATTGCATCTGTAACCCAAAAAAAAAAAAAATTCTATTTTTCAATCATAACCATTTTGCCTGTGCAAGGAGACATATAATTAGAAACAGTCTCCAGGGTCCTTTCCACTTAAATTCTTCTCCCACAGACCTAAGAGCCCAAACTGGGCTGTTTCTACCTTATTAACTGGGAACCAAGTTACTTTCTTACTCTTGCCTTTTGGATACATGTTATAAAGAAAATGCACTAATTATTTTCCCAAGCTCTGCTATAAGGGTGCCTTATTTCTAATCAGGCCTTTTTTTTTAAAGCCAACAAGGCTAGAATTATTCACTAAGGAATTACCTGACAAATCCTATTAACATAAATGGCATTTACTGTAGAAAGTAACCAGATTAATACCAGGAACTAGCAGTGTAAATCAAGACTATGGGACAAATTAGCACCTCTACAACTATGATCCATTGTACTGCTAACAGTCACAGGAAATACCTATTTGGTACTTTGCTTGGAAAGACTCACAATAACAGAATTCTCTCATTTATTCTTTTCATTAAAAAATGTGTCTAATAAAGACTCAAAAAAATAAGCAAAAAGGAAAAAAGAAATTACTATTTTCTCTCTACGCAGTTGGAAATCCAAGTAAGGCAAAAACATCTAAAGTTTTAAAGGTAAAATTGTTTCCATTGTCCAAAGAAGAAAACAGCAAATGACAAAATGAACAAATATATATATTTTGCTGGATTTTGTCCTGCCCCACTTTTCTCCTTCTATGCTTCCCAAAATCTAACATTTAGGCTCCAATGCTAACCAATACTGACATACATAAATCATATCAATAAGAAAGGTAAGCAGACTTTCCCCCAAAGCTTTAATTTCTTATTTGACAGGAGTTATTGCTTAATGTACCCAGCTCTCTCTGAACAGAGACATCCATTTCATACCAGCTGTATAATTCAAACAAGGTCCTAACCCAAATAAAGTCAAATTGGCCATGGTGCCCTTCATGTAGTAATTTTATATGGATGAGCTGTCATTTTAAATTTGACTGAAAATAACTGTAGATACTTTAGCTGGATTAAAAAGAACTAAGCCACTTCTCCATAATAAAGCCAATTACTGAGCAGCAGGGATCCACTTCATCATCAATTAATCTATTCAATGTGATCACCACCCAACACATGTAGAAGGAGAGCTACATTTGAAGTACCTTAATTAACTAAATGCATAACAAACGACCAGGTAAAATTCATAAAGCCTCTCCCAGTTTCAGGAAACTCTTGAAATAGACAACTTTGCTTTCAGAAATAAATGCATCTTCAGTATGAAAACAAGTCTGACATTTTTCTTTTTTCAGAAAAGGACTAACTTCTTTAAAAAAACAAATAGTCACCCACGTATAGAAAGATTAACCAAAAGATTAACTAAATGGAGGTCAAGCAGTTTGCAGGACACACACGGCCTTCTTAAATAACCACACTTACTGACCTCTACAAAGCATCTAGAGCCCAACAACGACAAAAATCTACCAAAGAACATATTATCTCATCTGTCTTGCAAGCAAATAAAACTGGTCTAAGTATTTAAAACAGCTATAAAGTGAGGTATTTGTAATAAATGGCCAAAAACTTTAACACACTTTGCAACTACAAATATGCTTGTATCTGCAGCATTTCCACGAAAAGAACAAAATGTGAGCCCCCAGAAGACCAATGGTTTTTTCTTCTGCTGTTTACAGCAGTTGCTCTGGTGCCTTTGAAAACAAACCCTGTTCCCAGAGTAGTATCTCTACACCAGGAATCCAGGCACAGCAGCTCCCAGCACACAGGGACATGGGGCCAGAGACTGCCCAGATGGTGAGGCTGGATGGAGACAACCCAAAAAGAAGCCCCTTCAGAAGGTGATGCACACCTGGGCTCCCACACCAATGTTCCAGGTCTTTTCTGATGAACCAGACAGAAATACAGGCTCTTAAATGTCAGTGTAAAGTGTAACCTTTCTCCAGAGAAAGGAACCTGGAATTCCCTGTCTCCTGAACTTTACGCTGTTTCTAACTTTGAACAGGACACTAGAGTTAAGGTCGAGATAATATGAGGCACGTAAGTAATTAAAACTAATACCTTTTTGGAAAGGGTTGGGAGAGTTTTTTCTACTTACTTTTGTTTGGTGTGGTTTTATATTTGTTTGGGGTTTCTTAACAGACTGGGAAAAATCCTTAATATGATGCTGAATTCACACACTAATGGAATTATGGAAACGAGACTATCAAACACTCAGCCAAAGATAACAAGGAACAAAGAGGCTGGCTTCTGAAAGTGAAAACCACTCTTCTGCAGTCTATTAGATTAGCCTGAGACAGTCAACAACACAGTAATTACAGAAAGCGACGTGATGAATAGCATTTATATGGTCTACCGAAAAGTCTTTATTAAAAAGTCCCAGACAGTAAGTTAAACTTCTGCAGACATTAAGTAGCTTTGAGGCAGGAATCCAAGGCCAGGGCTAGACACCAGCTGACAAAGGAAACCCAGTGTGTCCTCACATTACCAGGCTTCAGCAAGCTCGTTTTATAAAACCTTTGTCTTCAGTGAGGTGGGGGCCAAAGAAAACACAGGCCAACCACACCTGGACATGCCATGAACAAACTGACTGAGAAACAACTGTGCACCTCTGCAGTTAGCAGCATCAGTCTCACAACCTGAGTCATTTTCAAAGCACTTGACATGCGCTTCCACCAAAAGTTTACTTGATAACACAAGAGGTGGAGAAAGAGAAAAGAGACACAACAAAGGTTTATTATTCCTCTAAAAGACAACGGAGGTCCAAACACTTGTGTTCCTGAACACTCTTACCTGTGGAAGGGCACTTGAAGGCGGGATTGTCCTCTGCTGGTGGCACACCGGGAGCCTTGCAGGCAAACTTCTGCCGGTGCTGCTGCGCGAGTTCCCCCGGCTGCGCCGCATCCGCCTGGCTCCCCTCGCCGGGCTGCGCCGTCCAGCTGCTCCCCGTGCTCTCCATGGAGCGTGTGGGACCCTCGTGGGGACTCGTGGCCGTCCCAGAGTCACCCCCGGGGTGGGCTTTGTACCAAACTGATGGGGAGCCCACAGCAACGAGGCTATTCACAGCAGAAGGACGGACCCCGGGCAAGTCGGGCTCATCATCTTCAGGGATGGGGTTGTACCATATTTCTCCTTCATCGTCCGCGTCGCCGTCCTCGCCGCAGTCCGAGGCAGGGCTCCTGAGGCCCGGCAGGGCACAGCTCCGTGCCGGGCGCTCCGGCCCTGCCGCCAACGTGGAGGGAGCCCAGGGCACTGCGGGCTCAGGCGGCAGGATGGGAGATCTGGGTACGGGGATAACAGCCCCGTGCACTTCCTTACAGGCATTTTCTTCTTCCAGAGGAGGAGGGGGCCGTCGGTGGGTGCTCTGCTGCAGCCAGCTGCGTTTCTTGGACACGGTTATGGTGTTCACCTGCAGCCTGTGCTCGGGCACCTCGCCGGCCTGGGGGCACTGGGGCTCCTTCCTGCTTCTCGAAGCTATGTAAGCATTTTCTATGAAATCTGTTCCCAGAAAGGAAGGCAAAAAGAGAGGGGAAGAGAAATGTTTAGAATATCGTTTTGCTGTTGACAGATGAATACATTGGCTGTCGTATAACATTTGCATCAGACCTCATCCGAAAGGACAAAAGATAAGGTGATATGATCACAAAATTAGATTTCAGCCTGTCAAAGCAGAATGTGCACACAGCTAATAAAGAGCCAGGCTTGTTTGACTGTATTTTTAACACCACATAATTTAGATAAATGGCAGCGAGATAGCTCTGCTGAAAGGTCATGCATACTTCCACGGAAATGGCTGCTTTTTTTCTGCCAAGTTCAGGTGCAATCGGTTTGAAAAGTTACTACATAGTACTTCTCCAGTTTAGTTATGCCAATGAAGAAACAGTCCCAATGTACTGCTTAAATGGCTACAAAACCCCCACATATATTAATTTCTAATTTTGATATAAATAAAGGTGTCTACATGTCTTGCACAAGAACCTCCAGAAAGGACTGTCCTTACCAGCTTTGTCCTACAATTAAGATGGAAGCATCCCCTGATTTGAGGGGAATAAAACAAAACACACCATCATGAAAGTAAGGAAGGAGAAAAAAGAAATGTAGAGAAGTTTTTAAACAACAAAAATTCAATGCAAGAAGTAAACAAATTCCACTGACCATTCCCAAAACTTGAGAGTTTCACTGAAGCAAGAGACAATTATTTAATTGTCCATGGAAAGCGCTGCTCACCCTCGAGCCCCCTGTCAGAGCACAGCCAAGCAGTGCCATACCCTGCCTGGCTGCAGCGCGTCCCGGCCAGGGAGCTGCGACCGCTGCACTAGGACTGGAAGAAAAGCTGCAAATACACCCAAATTAAAACCAGGGAGCAGGTCACACAACCCTGGTGCTGCTCTGCACAGCAGGACAACCCACACCAGGCTTGCTCAGCCATTGAGGCTGAACAAGGTAACTGGGTTCGCATAAAACACATAGCCTCTTTTCACATGAAGCCCTCTGCAGTTGGAAATTCCGGATAGAAGCAGCTATTCATTATGCTTGAAAATTATTCTCAGCAAAGAATGATTTTCACACCAATAATGGATGTTAAAATATGGACACCTCTCTGGAGGACTCAAGGAGCAGCTCCATAAATCCAGCCAAGTTTGCTGTAGAAAGGGAGACATGAAAAAGACTCATTTGAACACCCTCCCTTTGACCCTCTTTTTAGGTTTGTATTTTAATGATAGAAGAGATCCTTGATAAGATCTGAAACACCACCATTTTATTTGATGAAAGATTCATCATTTGGTGATTTTTTAAAAGTGTAGAGTTTGCTTGTTCAGCTAAACTGTAGTATTATCACTGTTTGTGATTTGAAGAATTAACTTGTTTCAAAGAATTAACAAAATTAACCATGCTCCTTTTGAAGCCTTTGCAAATCTCCACGGAAATGCTTTGCTACACTGAGTCAGTAAGGGCCTAAGTCAGTCAGGTAACAGAATCTGAGGAAAATGTCAATGCAGATCCCTTGTCAAAGTTTCAGTGATTTGGCAGCAATCATATTCCTTCCCCCACCCACAGCCTGGAAATGGAACCATGCTGTTGTAATGGTTCCTCCTTACACCCTGTCACACTACAATTTCAAGTAAGAACTAACCAAAAGGATAGGAAACTAATCTGCAATGGGCATAGGGCTGTGCCTATGTTTCCAAGAAGTCTATTTGGGTCAGGGACTTCTCGGGCAGGCATCCTCCTGCCGGTGACAACCATACCCAAGTCCTTGCTTCACTCCAAGGATGGTCCCTGCTCCGGTGATGTAAACAGACAGAGCATCCAAGAGCTGTATTTCCACAAACAAAAATATCTGCTACTTCCTGCTTTGCTGTAGAAACACAGGTCCTTCCGCCCTGGTTAGGACAGCCTGCAGTTCCCAAAACAACAGGCTCCCAAGCACTACAGTGTGCCTAAACATACACCAGGGACACATCTGGTGTCAGCCTCAGGCTGCCCTTCAGTCCTAGCAGCAGCAAACTTTGTTTTCAACATGCATCCAGGTACCTCCATAACAAGCCATCTGCAAAAGCTTCGTGCAGAAACATCCATAAGCACGAGCCTGCAGCCTCCTCCACCAAGGCTGCTGGCAGGGACACCTCACCTTCCACAGGACTCAGGACAGCTGACTCTGACCGGCCACATGCTGCCAGGGGTCATCGACTGGAAGTGCTCACTGAAACCCATCCAAATTATACACTTACACATCTCCCAACTGCAGCTTCTGCAATTGCTAGCAGTATTTGCAAGCACTCCTTCCCCTTTATTCGAACTTGGCCCTGATCCTGAAAGCCCTTATGCCTGTGTTTATTTTAGTAACAAACTGCTTCACATGCAAGTATCTGCACAACCAGTGGTTCGGTATCACAGACCTACTTCTCAATGCTGTTAGCTGTTACAGGAGTGAGTCAATTTTAAATAAATACAAAGCTCTGAGAGACATACAGGTCAGGAACTTACTTTTTGTTCTAGAGCAATGCTTCATTCAGAAGAATGCTGCCTACTATTAGCACTTTCACATACATATTTAATATAGTTAAGACCATGTCTCCACAGAAATACCAAACGTGACAACAGCTCCTTTTCAAAAGGTTTCAATATGGTGTTCAAGAAAAAAAAAAAAGTCGGGTATTTCCTTCACCTTTCCAGTGACAAAAAATTAAGTAAATCAGTATTTCAAGTTGAGCCATGATAGTAACAACACGTGTATGCTCAGAAATCAAAGCTTCAATGTTTCAACTCAACTGGAGTCAAAACTGACCTTATGCCAACTCCGTGGGCACAGAAAATACTTCACCACGATACCATGCCTTGCTTTGCAGATTGCAAGGAAGCAGGGAACAGCTTTATCCAGCCTCTCCTTATATGGATCAAACAGTTCTCCGTTCTTCTGGCTGATATTTAAACACGGTCTCTTTCACTAAGTTTCCTAACAAAAGTATAACTACTATATATTCAAGTGGAACAACGACCACACTGAAAACTGATCTGTGAGATTTCGAGCGCTTCTTTACAAAGCGAACAAACCAACCAAGCCCAGCGGGCAAACAGCAGCCGAGGAGTGACAAGCAGATGCGGGAGAAAGACAAGGAGCAGGGACGGGCACACAGCGCGGGTCTGACCCCCAGAAGCTCTCGCTTTCGTGAGGATTCCCGCTCCCAGGAGAAGCGCAGGTACCGATGGCACGCTGCTGCCGCCGCCGAGGGCTCATTGGAGACCCAGGCTCCCGCCGGGCCCGGGCGCGGCGCTGCGGGCAGCGGGCACGGAGCATCCCGGTGCCGCGGGAGCCCCCGCCCGGCGCTGGCCGGCAGGTGGAGGAGCGGCCGCGGGCGGGCGGCCGGAGCCTCGCGGCCTCGCACTTACCCTGCGGGGCGCAGACCCCGCCGTGGCGNGCGGGGTCGCCCCGGGGGAACCGGGCTGGCTGAGGGGCGGGCCGTGCCCGCCTGAGGAGCGGGAGTGCCGGACCCAGGGCCCGGCAGTGCCGTAGCCCGGAGCGCCGTAGCCCGGAGCCGCGCCGGGGCCCGGGCCGTGCCCACTGGAGGGGCCCGGGAATGCCGTACCCCCGGGCCCGGGCGCTGTGCGGGCACGGACTCCCCATCGGTACCCCGTTCCGGCCCCCAGTGTCATCATCTCCTTCGGCAGCCGTGTGCGTAGCGTTTCTTGACAAAGACGAAAGGACTCGCAGCATATTTTAAATACTTATTTCCCCTTGATGCTGCCTCCCGCCGTCCCCAAAGAAACAATCTGGGGCTGCACACCTATTTCCGCCCCCGGGCTCGGGCTGTGCGTGCCGCAGCTCCCCCTTCCCGGCGGGTTCTCCTGCGGGCCCGGCGTGCGCGATGGGGCTGGCCTCGCTCTTAGCAGCTGGTACCATCCCAGCCCAAACGCCACGCCGGTAGAAGACAAACAGCATTCGGACAGGGCAAATAATATGCTGAGGTTGCCCAAGTGGGCAAAAATCCAGTTTTGGTATATGTGCTGCTCAGCTACGTCCTGCATTGGTTCCATTAGCAAGTGCACAGCCCTTCAAAACCGATCTTAAGAGATGATATGGCATTGATTTTTTACCAAGATAAAGTACTGAAACAGATTTGTTGGTTAATTTGTACCTGAGTCTACATCTCCTACATTTAATTGCATGGTAAACAGCTTCAGGACTATATTGTGCAGCTTTTTCTGTGGCATAGCTTACAAACAATCTGCAGTACACCTGTCTTGCGCTGGGTGAGAGCAGAGGACCCGCTGCCATCTCCTACCCGTTGGCTGTAGGTTGGCTGTCACCTCCTTTGGAAGGCAGCCAGGAGCTGACAGACATTCCGTGCATTCTGCATGCCCAGCACAGCACTCAAATCCTGGACCAAAGGAAGTGCTTGTTTGGTTCTAGAGACAGCAACACGCCACATAGGAGCATTGCACATATTCATAGATTTCCTCTGTTACCAAATTTTGAGGAAGGTCTAACAATTTGCTTATCTGAAACTAAATCTTCCTGAAGAACAAAATTAGCTTAAATTTTTGAATCTTTGTATGTGAGACACCAGCAGTAGTAACCCAGTAATACCTGTATTTCTACAAAGTAAAACAAACTCATTACAGACTAGTTATGACTTCTCTTCATCTAAAATAAATCTCACAATAGTTATCATATGTCACAGTGCAACAACTTAAAATGCTATTTTGCCATCCTGTCTTTTGAAACCATTTGCATTCCTTTAAATACACATATTGTGAAATATCTGTGTGTGAGTTTCAGAGCAAGATGTAAAACCATTCCAGAATGCCTTTGGTTGGGAAAAATCCCAGAAGCGATGGTGGGGGTTGGGATGGTCCCAGTACTCACTGCTGTGCAGATGAGGAGCTGTGAGTCCCAATGGATCTGCCCACACGGCCTCAGGCCCTGCTCCCTCTGGCAGCTGCATTGCAGCACCACGGGCTGGGTTTGGAGCTGCATCTCAGGCAAGTTGGTGTGCAAGAAATGCATAAACCCAAAACTGCCAATGCTTTTCTGACAGCACACTTGCTTTGTACAGTCCATGTCTGTCTCCAGCATGCATCTGTCTCCAGCACATTTATCCACAATTACGTTTTCTTCATTACCCAAGGGCCCAGGTAAAGGAAAAGCCCAGCACCACCTCACCTGAATTGATCTTACCTGTTTAGGTGGTTTTCTTTCCCAACAAAAATGTTTGATTTCTAGCTGGAATCAGTATGTAAAGCTAAGCCTTTTACTATACCTCTCAGAACTGATCTGTGAGGATACAGTTAAAGAAGAAAAGTATAAACAAATTTGATGATGTTGTTGTGCATGTCATAATTAGATGCCAAAACAGGTTGCGCACAAAAGCTGTGGGAATTCTATCCTGGAGACATTGGAAACTTGTCTGGCCCTGGCCAAAGTCACCTACACTCTCCTGCTCTGTGTTGGGGCTGACCAGACACCCTCCAGAGGTGCCATCCAACCTAAATTACTCTTGTAACAATAAAGTTTTCCTCTACTGGAGCTGCCTTGCTCTCTAGCTGAGACATGGCCTGGATAGAAGGGATGAAGTCCAGCCAAACAGAACATCAGCAACAAAAACCCCGTTAAAATTCTGCATGGGCACCACAGCCTGACTGCCCTGACCTTACTGATGCTATCAGGAGGTGAGATGTGCCACCAGCACATGCCTGCCTGCAGCCAAGGGCATGCATTTGAAGTCTGGCAGAGGAAACCTGCCGCACTGAAAAACACCAAAAAGATTCAAACAGCTAGCAGCTGAATTCTGGGCTTTTTCTACAAGAAACATTTATTGTAACCATTTCAAACTGAGCAAACAAGTTTACATCTACCTTGACTCTTACCTTCAGACCTTCAGATTTTCCCTCTGTTCTAAGGGGAAATCAGATTGCTTCTGTTCATGTGTACATTTGATTGTCTGAATTATTTTACTAAGGAATAGTAACTTGCTGCCCTTGAAGTAATTATATAACTTTTAGCAAGTCTGTCTAATTTAGGGTGGCATTTTTGAAAATGTTTGTTATTTGGATATTTCAGCAATTAAAACAATATTAGTAGAAAGTAAACACTGGCCAGAATAAGGACCAAATCCTGCAAATAACTGGAGTACTGGCAATTGGTGTGCAGTACTTACTGTCTTCTCCCATGAGTATTAGCTATGGAAACAAAAGAAAATTCAACACTATTGTGTTTTCCATGCTGCTTCACACAGTATTTCCTTCATGTTCTGTATGGTTTTAAATGTTAGTTTAAGCACTTAGATTATTCCTCTATGCAATAGGCACACAGGAAATAGCTTGGTGAAAAGCTGCCAATAGTTGAGTCTATAAACACAGTTTGATCTGTATCTTAGAAAATTGTTTCCATTCCAGACTGTGGTTACAAAGCACTTTTTCTTGTTGGCAGCTGAATTTTTTTTAAATCCCTATGCATCCTGTATTTGCCCAACAGTGTTGGCATTGATTGCACAAAAAAAACCCCCAAACCTGCAGATAAAGTAACATTAAGGATCTGGCTGGAACTAACTTGAGCCAGTGGAGTAAGAGTCAAAGCTGAGCTTTTGTTTTCAGCTCAGCTTGTTTTGTTCAGGAGCTGCAAAGCACACAGTGCTGAATGTGAGTCCTTTTACTTGGCCTTCTACAAAAAGTGAAAGCTACTTTAAGAGAATGGGACTAGAGCTTGCATAGACTTGAAGAGGCTTCTCGTTTGGAGACAGGCAAATATTTAGGACCAGTTAAACAGTGTAACTTTTAGCAAAGAGAAAACAGTATTCTTCTGATGGTACAAAGATTAATGTTTTTAAAAGTTTTTTCATTAACAGATTGAGATTTCACCAATTACTTAATTTTTTCCAAACTGATAATGTGAGAACGGTAGATAACTGAACAGGCAAGAAGTTCACCTTAAGTTAGAAAAAAATGCATTTATCAGAAGTATATCCCTAGTGAAGATGCTGGTGCATAGGTAGCAATGTTTGGGCATGATAATTTACTAATGAAATTATGCAGCTAAATATTTCCTCATGAAAGACTGAAAAAGAACCTTTTCCAGCCTTGCTGGCAGCATCAGAGATAAGCTCTGCCTCAGCAGATAGGTTGAAGAAGTTGTGCTTTCCTAAGTACACAGGCTTTCATTTCTGTACACACTTGGGGACTGGTTTTGAACTGCTCCGGTCTGACTTCAGAAAATTCCATCCCTCATAGCGTACAAGATCTCCTCAGATGTATCTGAAATAATAGTTTCTTATTAATTTTGGATGTACCTGTGGAAAGATGTACTTTATTTTCCTTCAGTGGGATTCATTTGTGTGAGTAAAGCTAAAAGTGTCTGGAAACATGAATGAGTCTCCTTTTCATTAAAGCTTAACAAATCAGTATCTTTCTTCTCTCAAGACCTGTCGCAGACAGAGGGATAAAGTGACAACTATATGACTAAAGTGGAGCTGATGACAGCTGGGAACTGGAAGCATTTGAATGCCCCAATAAAATCTATGAGCACTCTTTTTGTTGAAAGCGTCTGCCTTCCTGACATCAAAATGGACTGAAATAAGAGTCCCATGAAACTCTATCAGGCAGCTATTAGCTGTGTGTCTTATCTCCAGCCTCGCAGTGGAGTGATCTCTCTCGGAGGTAGACACCACTACAGTCATCCAGACCTTTGTTACCCCCACACCCTATTTTGCACTGGCCAGCCAAGGCACCCCAGAGACCCAGAATACAGCTGCTTTTCTTAGGAAGACAAACCAATGAGAGAATAAAACATTTATATTCTAAACCTGAGGAGGTTGATAGACAACAGGCTGGACAAAGCTGGAGGTGTTCATTGCCAAAATGGGTCCACCATCTGCTCCCTGGTCACTGGAAATATTTGCAGTTTGAGCTGCCCTTTTGAAAAGCAGCTTTCAGAGACTCCAAGAGCAGTGAAGTGTTTGGCTCAAACCACTGCCTCCTTCTAGAGAGCATCTTTGCCAGACACCTTCCTCAACCAAAACTGCTTTAACTGGCACCACTCTCGAGATCTTATACCTGGTCATGTCCAACAAAACGTCGCTGCCTTCTCACCAGGAGGTAGCACACTTGTGAGAAGCCACTGCCACCATCCGTTCTTCTCTGACTCCAGTGGCATGGGCCACCTGGGCTCTGGCAATGTGATCTACAGCATCCAGATGGTTACCCTGCCTTTATAAGAAGTGCTGAGCCCATTGCTTCCAGAGGCATGGTCTACCTGTCCTATTAAAATGTAAGTAAAATTAAACAAGAAAGGATTTGAAGAGCCGTATAAGGTAAACCTAGATTCAAATGAGCAATGTGATGGAAATTCTTCTGTTCATAGTTATCAGCTAACTCAAGCAGCAGGAATGTTCACAGCTCTGCCTGCTGTGCTTTGCTTAAGCAGAAATAAGACAGTAATTCATGCTCTTTTTAGCATCTTACATGTCTTTTTTCAAGTTATTGTTATTTAAGTATTTGACTTTTTAGAAAATGCAAGTTAACATCTCTATGACTTTTTCAAAACATGCCATTGAACTTGAGGGCTGTCATTACCACCTCTGCCTGCAGTCTTACAACATGCCAGTGCTATGGTAGGATGTCAGTCTCACTGAAGATATGCTAAAAATACCAAAGTATTTTGGGTATAAACAAGCCAAAGCATGACCCATACAGTAAAAATAGTCGGTATCATGGCCATCACCACAATTACCTTCTCCTAACATGGAGACAAAATCAGCAGATTGGTGGCACTCAGCCTTGCTTGAAGTGAAAGTAAATACCAGCAAATAGTGTAATATATTTGGTCAAACGAAAAACAGCTTCAAACTTTTGCTCAAAACATCAGGAGGTTCTCTGTGAAGGAAATGAAATCACTAAACAAGCACTTCCCTGTCCATTTTGTCCTATGTCTTTAGGCCAGGACCATATTCGTGGTCCTGCCATTTCTGCCCCAGGAGGACAGAGAAGAAGCAGAGAAACTTTCAGAAAGTAGATTCCCCTTTCTTTCACTTCCCCCATTAGAAATAGCGATTTTTCAAATCACCAACTTCCAAACTCTGAGTTTCACATGAGAGCAAAGTATAAGAGACTTCTAAATGTGGTATCAGGAAAAGCAATATATAGAAAGAAAAGTGGAAACATCCTTAAACTGAAAGACTGATCCTTTTTAAGAACTGTATATAGTGTGCTGTGCTCAAAGTACTTGACTTAAGATAATCACAAGGATGCCATAAAGATGTGTTTTCATAATCTTAAATTTTAAGTAACAGATGCTTCTGTAGGCAAAATCTGGCAATTACTTCTGCAAGCTGAAAGGGCCTACTCCATTTTTCTCTTTTATATAAGCTAAATGATTTTGTTACTCAAAAAACTTTACATGTGTGCATATAAGATAATTTCACTATAGTTATCCTGTATGTTACAAAGCAAAAATAAATTGGGGGGGGAGCCAGAGAAACACAGCATAGCACCTCAGGCTGCTAAGAGATCTGTGGAATTTCATATGTGAAATATTCTCTTCTTTCTCTCCATTGTGTGTGCATCAAATGGAGCAATCAGAGCGTTAATGGTGAGGAACCATAGAGGGTTTTTTTGCATATCTTGAAGTGCACCTATTAAGAAAATCTGTGTTTCATCAGAGAAAAAGGTTTTTCTGCTTTGGACAGCCAGTATAGAATACATGTTTTGACCTGATGAGCTTTCTTGACTTGTAAAGAGCAGTGCAGCAAGGAGATTAATACTTGAGCCAGCTGGCTGCAGTGGGGAAAGTCCCTTATTTGCAAACTTGCCAGAGTTGCTGCTTACTGTCTGCTGACAGCTTGCTCCCAGCATTCACTCACTGCTGTGATAACAAGGAATGGCAAAAGCACAGAAACTCATGGGAAGGTGCTATGGTCAAGCTTCTTTTAATTACTGATGTCCATCATAACATTCAGTCACTCCTGGGAGACAAAACAGAATCCACGAAAATGGAGGTGAAAAATAGATTCAGAATCTCATTTGGGCTCCCTTAATCACACATGTCCTTCACTTGCTCATATTCAATCAACTGGGCTGAAATATCTTGAGTTATATGGTCCTATTATTATCCCAACAACCTCACCAGTCCTGTACTCATGTAATTAGGAAGCATTTCCAAGTATTTAACCCAAATGTTAGTCAGCTGCTCTATCTCATCATGCCTCGTGATGTATTGGTGTAATTTCCTGCTGGTCTTTTGTGGCTGCTCAGACCATGGCACATGGTCCTGGGTGTCACCTTTCCCTGCCCAGCCTAGCAAACCACACCACTGGAGGCAGAGGTGACACCAGGCACTGGCACAGGGACCACCAGCCAGTCCTGCATGGGTTCCTCTGAGCTTCCAGGAATATTACCTGGACAATAAAATATATATTCAAATGCATTTACTATTTTAAATAATTCAAAATCAATTTACTTTTCACTTTGAAATATTGTCTAATGGGAGTGGAAAGTCAATGTGTCTCAGCTGATCAAGTATTCAGAAAAGGCTACAAAGGCTTCTGTGCTTTCTCTAGTGGGCACTCACAGTAAGGGCACTCTTCAAGTGAGACCTGTTAGAGAAGTGTGAGCTATTGAAAATATTCAAAATATTTACATTCTTTAGTGGATAGAAGCACTACTTTATCCTAATCTCTTCTCTAATTACTTGAGTTTCCAGCTATGCCACAGCATAATCTGTGTAATGTTCACAACAAAAACCCACAGCATTCTAATACAACAAATTTCACATATATATCACAATAGTGGGGGTTCTGAAAGACCATGTATATCTAATAGATTACATCAATTTTTCAATGTATATTTCTCCTTATTTAACCCTTAGCTTTGCTTCTTAGTGCCAAAATTTGTTTCCTAAACGCCATATTCTTCTCCAGAATAACAAGTCTCACTGGTATGTAAAAACCAATAATTTAAATTTAAGCTTCTGGGTTTTTTACATTGAGCTCTGAGATCTAAAATGACAGATTTTAAAATCTATTTTCAGATGGGTTTAACTTTGTGTGTTTCCAAACACCAGTTTCTTCTGCTCTGAAACATCATGTGCAAGGTCATTTTCAGTATTCTTCCACTTTTGTCTGGCAAATTCCCCTGTTGTCTATATATGAAAGAAGCACATTTGAACCGGATATACTGACTGTAAAAACAGAATTTGCATGGGAGGGACAAGGGCAGAGGGAAGTCTGAAACTAAAATTACTCCCAGTAGCTTATTCAAACTGTGTTTCCAAGGTGACAAAAACCCCTTTATTGCAAGGTTGCTCATTTATGTTGTACAGTTGCCAGGATTTTGATTTAATTTTTAGTGCTGAAGAACTAAAATTATCCCACTTCTTCCCAAAATAAAACCCAACCAAACACAACAAAACAGATTTTAACTGTGTAGTGCCTTCTGTCTTCACAACCAGCTAGAAAAGAAAATCAGGTTAAATTGTAAAGCTGCCACTTTTAGCATCCCTTTGGAAGATGTATCCCCGAATAGCACATTCTAATAATGCATCCAGTTCATCAGGTGTCACAGGCTAAATTATGCACTGAGATCCCATTACCATTTTACCTTTCTGAGCTGGCACCTTGCACATGTGTGTGACAGGCAGGACCCCCCCAGGCAGCTATTGATGCTGCAAAGCAGGCTGAAAAAGGAAAACCCTGAGGAAACATACCTTGAACGTGCTTCTTCAGATCTTCATACATGTATTTCGGGAAAAAAAAGAGCCCTGAGCAAACACCAGAGCCTGCCTTGTGCACAGTTCTATCAACAATCCCAAAACTGACAGATCAGTTCAGCAACACTACTGAGGCAGTAAAGTGGATGTTTTGTTATCTACTGTATCAAGTCTCAGAGCTTTAACACCTAAATATCATCAGCACCTTGTCTCAGGATTTAAAGCCCTCTTTTGCACAGCACATTGTCCTTCTTTATGGATAAAAACTAGAATGTTCCTTTTTCTTCCCCAGTCCTGCCCCTTCCTCCTATCAACATCTTGCTCTCATAGAAAACACTCCAAAATCTGACTTCAGAGTCATCTCCATCCACTTCACCTGCTTCTGAAACACAAGAAATCAATTAATGCTCTAAGCTAGCATATTTTTCCTTTCTAAAGAATATAGGGCTTAATGAAGATCCTTAGATATTTACCTGCTTTACCTGAAAAACCAGAGAATGACACCCCCTAGTTTTACCTCCTGTCTTCCCCTCTCTTACTCTGTCATAGCTGAGATTTGGGACACTAGGACAAGTGCCATGACACATCTCCACAGAAGATTCATTTCCTGGAGTGGACCTTCACCATCTCCAGCCCTCACATCCACTGCAGCCCTCACACACCTGTTCCTTGGGCCTCCGGAGGGGCTTTGCCCGGAATGCTCCCAGGGCCCTGAGCTTTGCCACTCACAGGGGCAGAGTCCTCTCTAGATAAGAGAATGGGTTTATCAGTCTTTTGTCTGTCAGTTACTTAAAACAGTCTTAGCAGTCAGCAGCCTCTGAAAGCAGACAGGTTTACTTATCATTCCAATGGAAACCTATTCCTTCAGGATCCAATCAATGTGCACAAGGAGGCAACACGCAGGTTCCGCTGACTGCCCCCAACTCCTCTGCCCACCCAGTGAAAACCAGCTTGTGACTCATAAAGGCATCCAGGTCTCCAGTGGTGTAACTGGTGTTTCTGGTTCTCAACACCATTTGAGAAGGACAGCAGTTGTTACAAAGCACTGCTTCCCAAGGAGGCATTTCCTTTGCTGCTGACAGCCCTGAGCTCTGTTACTTCTCATGCTCAGGCTGCTGTTGCCTTAGAGACCAGAACAAACTGAAGAAGAATCTGCACTTCCAGGGTTTCCTACAGAACTGATAGATGTTTATCTTTCTCCACTAAGAAGTCCTCACATTGTAGCTACTGGAGATTACTGCAAGGCAGGACAGCCAGTATTAGAGCGAGCCTCCATTGCTTGTGCAGAGCAAGAGGGGCAGGAACTGCAGGTGTGATGCTGGAGTGGTGCTCGTGTGCTGCAGGAAGCAAGACGGACACACAGGGAGCAGGATGCCCATGCCCAGTTGCTGGCTGCCCTCCCAGGTGACATGTAGGACACCAGCTCCCCCTGCTTTGCTAATTTGGGGTACTTCCCAGAAGCCTGAACTGAAGTCAAACTACTTGTCATTCACTGGGTCGAGTCTTGCCAGAAGTTAGTGTGCAATGTTTAGGAATCCCAATATGAAATGTTCCCAAAACATCAAAGACACAGTGAATTATCTATTTTAATGTGTCTGATTCAGCAAACACTGTGGAGCCAAGCATCTACCTCAAAGCACATTGCACATGGTGTTTATGTCTGAAAAGCACATCCATCTCCCCTGCCTGTTCGTAGGAGATTACAGGGAGGGAAGTTCCCAAGGCTTTTAGCCCAGTCAACAGGGGCAAGCCCTACCTTATTAATGCAGCTATGACACTGCAAATCTGTGCATCTCAGCCCCTGCTGCACTGGCTTGTGCTCTCCCTGGCAGGTTTGTATACAAAATGTGTATTTTAAAAGCACATTCACAAGCATAAACCTGATGCAGAATTTTTCTTGCCTGTCAGCAAAGAACATCTGGAAATGATCAATCTCTCTTTCCACCTTGCCCAAATGTCTTCAGGGAGAAATTAATCTTTTAAGACATCTATATTAAAATGAAAAAATGCATTTGTAAGCTTGCAAAATTCAGTTAAGTTTTCCTGAGAAGAAAGCATAGAAGTGCAAAGGAATCCATTCTTTCTAGAAGTAAAAAAATCACAAATCCCTTTCTTTACTGTGCTGCAAGGTGCACAAGGCATCAGCCCCCATCAAAAAACAGAGGCTCACTGCTGTTGTCCCATCACTGTAAATTCACATGTACAATTAGCTTATAGACAGCAGACTTTCCATTGCCTTTGGTGGGATTAATACATAGCTGAATTTCATCCACACGTGTAGATTCTTGCAGGAATGAATGCAGCATCTCTAAGGAAAAACGTTACCATTCGGGGAACCCACAAGCAATGATCAGAGCTGCAATTTACTCTCCTCCACCACCCTTTGTAATATAAGAACCAGTGAATCAATTAATATGAAAGACAATCTAAGGTGAGGAAAGAGCTGACTTTAGAAGGCGATACTGGCGTGCTACCAAGAGCAGAAACATTGAAGAGAGCTGTGTTTTCCCCAGCAGGGTGTATTTTGAGGGCAGAGGTGTGTGCTGGAGGGGCTGGGGTGCTGAGCGAGCAGGGCCCTGGCACGGGCAGGGTGTGCCTGCCCAAGTATTTCGGTTTGGAGCAGGAGCGGCTTTTGAAGTGACTCTCCCTATCAGCCTGGCAGACTCCACTTTGGTTTCCAGAGTGCACCAGCTGGATTCCTTTCAGGTGAAGCTCAAATCAGAGGATGCACTCCAGGAGTGCATTGAATGCACTTGGACTGCTGCTGGGCGTTGCTCCTGTGGGAGCAAAGCGGAGCAAGCCCACAGCACGGACCAGGTCACGTTACAGGCACTCTCCTATTGTGCCAGATGACTTACTAACACAAGGGAGCCATAGATTAAAGAGCATCCCTCAGCATGAGATCAGAAATAGAACCAGTCACATCCTCAAAACCCTATAGCATTAACCAGGAGAGTCAGCAAACCTTATTCTTATAACAACAGAAGAGCTACTAATTTAGCAAACAAATGCCATATGCAATATAATTGAAAAAACAAACAAATGTTCAAGATGGCACTGATCACCTGAAATGGATTACTTCCCAAGTGCCAGGGGAGCAAATTTCCCAGCTGCTAGTATTTCTGATTCTTAATGCTCAAGTGCATGTGCACAATCTGGGATATAAGCACAGCTCTGATGGAAAATCTGGGAGAATTTCATGGGAATTAGTGCTGTTATTAAATGTGATCGTTTTTCAGGTTAACTTCAGCTAGAATGCTATTAAAATTGAAGGGATTTTTGCTGGGTTGATCCCATCTCTAGGATCCCCATTGCTTCTCTTGAGTGTAATGGCATTTTCATTCCTTGGGAATAGGCTTGAGAAAAAAAGTTGGTTTTAAGGGCAAATTGAACTTCTGAGTGAACAGCAGGGCCTGAGTGCTAAATGCTGTCCAGAGATACCCCAGTTCAGCAGCAACACAACCCTAGGCATAAGTCTGTTCCAAGGAAACTTGGATGCAGTGCACTCTAGCAGGTTCTGTGACCAGACAAATTGGCCTCAAAAATTGTCTTTTGCTATATATAATTCTGTCATTTGGTCTAGAATTAGTTAATTTTTTAAAAATTGCATTAAATGTTTTTATATTCCCTTGGCTATGCCACAGCTAAAGAACCAAGGCAAATCCTGAGGCAAATCACATTTTATAACCCTGAATATGTCATCCTGAGCCACATACACCTGTGCTTACACAGGAGTCCTTGCTCTGTGTGAGCTGTGCAAACACAAAACCACAGACCATGGAGTTGCTGGAGAGGGTTATATGCTTCCCCACAATGAAGAAAGTTCTGTTGTTTAAGTGCATGTTTTTGCTGATTTCTACTGATTCACTAAAGCACCCAGCTGCCAGCACAGGCAGAAGGGCTGGTGGGGCTGGTTGCATCACTGTCTCCCCTTCCAGCACTGTTTTGAAGCCAAGAGGTCTGACAGGAATGGTGTGGGCCTGGCTGGCCTGGGGCAGCCAATGGGCTGGGTCACCTTGGGAAGGCACATTCCAGCCTTATTTTTGTAACCTTCCATGAAAGAAGGTTAGAAGTCCATGCTATTATAAGAAAAATGCAATTTTTCAAAGCCAATTCTTCCTCACTTTCTTATTTTACAGAAAGAAGAGTTTTTCTTGAGTTTTCCTAAACTAACTATACCTTTTTCAAGCACAAGATCAAAAACCCCTTTTTGGGCTTTTCTAAGTTAGAAACTTTGAAACTCAGTAGGTTGTCTGAAAAAGACATTTAGAATTACATTAACCATTCATTATTTTCATATTGATTTTCACTGCTTTGTTGAGACCAACACATTTGAGTAAAATTGTGTGCCAAATATTTTTTTTCATCATGATCCACTAATATAAGAATTAATTTTTTTAAAGAGAAAGGATTATGGTAATATCCCCACACAGCCTTCAAAAGTCATGTGAAATTTACAATGCAAAAGATGTTTAAAATGCCTTTGTCTAGAGCAAGATGTCAAGAAAGTAAACAAAACAGACGTGTACTGTTTCAAGAGACACTTAACCAAGCATTAGAAAGTTAATTAGAAGGGTTCTGTAGAGTGGAGCTGAGCTGCAGATGACTCAACAGGCTCTGAGCCAATGGTAACAAAAGCACTCTCTGCTGGAGCAGCACAGCTGGAAAACCTGCAAACAGCCTTTACAAAGGTACTTTTAAAAGAACACGTTTTCAAGGGGGAAGCAGCATTTCATTACTATTGCCAAAGATCATGGTGACACAGCTGCCAGAGATACAGGTTCTTTACCAGGATCCAAGAGCCATGCATAAAGGTTCCTGTGAGAACAAGTCACTAATGGTAAGCAAACCTAAGAGCTTGTACAAACTCCAGTATTCCTAACCATTAAAAAAGTATGTTTTACACTAGTCCTTGCCATTACCAACCTTGTAATTGCATTAAATAATACAACTCTGAAACATTTCAGACAACATATAAGCTCTTAGTCTCACAAAATACAATTTTATCAGTCCTAAGGAAGGGATTACCACAGAAAGTGATACATTTCTAGATCAGAAGCTTAACAAAGAAACTTTTTTGTGTATGTAAAAAAACCCCTTCTTTAGGTCTTCATTAAGTAGTAGCAATCCCTTCTGCAACAGAAGTGAAATTAGTCTTTCACATTACCTGACCTGGTTCCTCAAAACATCCCTCACCAGTCTGTGTCAGAGAGGTTACTTTTTTAACAAAACTGGGCCATGTTCTGCTTCCAACAGAAGGACTTCCCAATGACTTTTGCTGTGGGCCTGTTGCTGGCAGGGTTGGTTGTTTGGTGGTTTGGTTTGAGGAGCATTAATCCTCCCCTGAGAAGTGCTGTGGTTTAGGTTTAACTCCCCATTACACTTTCCTGGGGTTACCCTGTATCAATCCTTTATTTGTTTTCGTATCAGTCCATCTGCAGCAGAAACATATGGTGGGAGAAGTTAGGGGAAGGGATGGAAAATCAGGGTTTGCTCCAGAGAACAAGTTTACTTTGTTAGAAGACAAGAAAATACAGAATTCTTGTGCTGCTGCTCACAGCTACAGCAAAGCAAATATATCTTTGTCTTCTGAAGCTACCAAGACCAAAGTATTCTAAAGATGAAGATCACTTCATCTTCTAAATGAAGAGCCCTGATAAAATTATTTGATAAAGACTAAAAATGCTTATCTCCATTCACTGAATTCATTGCATTCTTATGTCAATTGAGCTCCACAGGCACAGGCTTCCCTGAAAATTCCTGTTTTCAGAAGTGCCCTGAAGAAAATAGTTCAAAGAAACCAGCAGCACAAACCCATTCCAATCTCTGCTGTGACTCTGCCTTCCAGCCCCAACCCATCTTTGCACATTTCTAACCATGACACAAATTCTGTGCACTCCTCTGAAGATGATGTTCCTTTTGGTCTGTGACACACTCAGCATAAGGAACTAGCTCACTGCAATCTTTATACCTCCATTATTCCTGCTATTTCTTGATTCCTAATTATATGACTTAAACTTTTAGAAAGCAGCCCATGCTACCAATGTATTTGTCTCAGAACAGAGCTACTGCCTGAGGTTCCCACGTCTCACAGGAAGCCTCCTGTGCAATGAAAACACAGTATTACTTTTCAGCCCTTTTCCGCCAACATTTTGTCGTACAGAAATCCTGCTTTTGCTTCAGTCCTGACATTCTGAGACAGCCACAGCCTGCCCAGTTAATCACTGCCTCTTGCCACATCATTTGTTGAACTTCACCTCAGTCAGTGCAGCCAGAAAACGCCTTTGGCAGTAATGGAATCAGATTTCTTAGCAAGGTGCCTCCATTTGCTCAAGGGTTTTCCAATCACATCTTATGCTAGTGTTTTTGAGAGTTCTTTTCCTCTGTAACATTTGCCCTCCTGTGAATTACAGAGGGGTTGGCATCTCCTCGCAAGCATGCCTGGACAGACATTCCCACTCAGCTGCTGCAGGAGCACCTGGCCTGTCAGCGAGCTCATCTCTGCAGGGCACTGGTACCACCATGCTTGTGCCCAGCCCTGAGGCTCCTGGGATTTGTCCAGCTACTGGGAAGAGAACCTTTCAGATGTTTCCAGTCTAACAAGGAATTGTGGGTGTCCTTAAACAACATTTCTCCAAATGGAAATGCTGCATAGCTGTAGCCATTGCCAGGGTCCCTTTCAACTGGTACAACCATTTATCCTACAAGAACACACAGTTCACCTGGAGTCATCTTCCAGCCTTTTAAGACAGTCCTGCACTGTTCTCACTTCCCACCCACACCCAAAGCAAAAGCACAAACATCTGTGCCCAGTGGCCGAAGGGGCTTGGATAAAATGAACAAGCTAACACATAAACAGGAAAAAGAACCTTTCAAGCCTGAACAGAAAATCCAAATTTTACTGTGCTGGTGACTGAAAGCATTGCATCTTTTTGTCTTGATTCTCTAAGATTAGCAAGCTGGCAAAGGAGCTTCCTGTCACTGGACTGAGCCAGCACTACACAGCTGCTCTCTCTCTCCAATGATAAAAACACCTCTTCCCATGCTGACTCCAGGTTCACAATAAATTGCTCCTTATGGAACACACTACATTTCTCTTGACTTACTTTCATATTGTCAGCACTAAGCTTATCACAAACCATTTGTAAACAAATTAGCACTTCAATAGCAGTAGTCTGTATCAAGAATAGGACAGCAGAGTAACAGAGGGATGCTTAGCCTCAACCTCCCTGTCAGCTCTTCTGGGAAGGAGCACTGCCTGCCATTTCCTTCAACAGCTGTACTTTTATCCTGACATGAATTCTTCTTTACCAGATCATCCTGTGTCTCCAGGAAAGCCAAGTACTGCACTTGCTATTGTGCCAGCATCTAAAGCAACACAATATGCTCATGGCTAATTAATTATACTCCAGACACTATTTTTCTAATTTTGACAGATTTTTAAGAGAATTTCCTCAACTCAAACCTGTATGCAGTTTTACTGCCTTTTTTCCCCATTACACATAATGATTGTAATCAAATTTGATTTATCATAAAAACAGTAGAATGATGAGTTAATAGAGCACTAATTTTCAGAGGCAATCTTCCCCATTTGTCAGCAAGGATGTATGTTCACTGTCACTGTCTTCCCTTGAAAGCCAATCCAGGATAAACTGTTCTATAGCTAAAGAGATTTTCTGAACATCTGAGCTATCCATTTAAGTTTAGTTGGTGTTCACTCATATTTCACAGAGCCTGATGTTTTCATTATTAGCTGCCCAAACCTGAAGAAAACCTCTAAGTCTGTTTCTTCAAGTCTTTTGAGTTGCTTCAGAAGCTGCAGCATTGTACCACTTCTCTCAGCATCCCTTTCTGAAGATGATGCACTTAAAGCATCTCTACCAAAAAAACTTCCAGCTACAGAACCAATCTACCTAGATAATCCAGCTTCACACAGGCTCTCACAGCCTTGTTTCAGATGTCTTACCTTCAGAAAAAGGCAAAGAGTTGTTTGTGCCATTCCTCCTGGACAGGGAAGCTGCCATGGTCACTGTTTACCATGAAGATTCCCTTGACCTGCAAATAATACAATTAATTGTTCTTCTCCCAGGCTAGACATGCTGGTTTTCTCCTTGTAAAGTGGGTATCAGATGGTGTTAACTTCAAGAAAACTGGATACTACATATATCATATGGCCTGAAAACAAAAGGAGCAATTGGCACAGTAACTTCCTGAGCTGCCCTGTGGAATAGCAGAGCAGAAAATAAACGGACAAAAGCATCCTTGGTCACAGCAGTCATGGGAATGCATCCTATTTCCAGAGCTGGTGACTTTAACCTTCAGCTGTAACACTGTTCAAGTTTGCACTAGCAAACAGAACTACTGTAAGACTCAAATATGCAGACAGAGTATTTTGAGAAACCCTACAGAGAGCTGGCACTCCATAAGCCTTGCCATGACAGGATCCCTCATCCTGGAGCTTGCTAGGACAGTGTCTGCTGTCTGGGTTTGTGCTAGGAAAGTGGGCACAGAGAACCCTCAGCTGTCTCAAGTATCATTTTCTGAACTGTTTCCAAACTAACAGCACAGAAGGGGGGGAACATAGCACAAATTTGGCCCCACAGCCTGTTAAACTGGCAAGGAGCAGAGTCTGCAGGTAGACAAGGATGCAGAGAAAGCATTATCACACTGCCAAGGCTAGAATTGCATAACTTCTTAACAACTTCATATATTCAATGAAAATGAATACACTTTTCTATATATTGAGGTTATAAAAATCTCACAAAATCACTTCAAAAATATTAACATCATATTGGCACATATGTATACAGAATCTGTTCTGCCAAAGTAAATCTACTCCAAGACAGAAGGAAAATAGAAAACACAAATTCTTACATTAAAAATTTAATTACATAAACCTATATTAGCAGGAGCTAATCTCACTGCAGATTTTCTAAGGCACAGAATCTTTATCTGAAAATATACAGCAACCTTTTCTCCAGTCCAATACAAGCTGGTACCTTGTTATATACAGACCCAAAACCCCATTCAGCAGCATACCACAAATGCAACATATACTGACTAGCACTTTGAGAAGACTACCAACTGTTTGCACTGAAATAAATACAATTTGGCAGCAAAGACTCTATCACAGCTTTGTCATAATTTTTGTCCACATAAATATCTTGATTCTATTTTCTGTTTCAGGAAGAATACATTACATGCTTCAATTCTCCCTCCATCAGTTAGTCTCACATTTCATTGATGAAGATCCCATAACACCAAAATATTTTTAAAAATGGACCTAAAATTGGGTTTATTTTATCAGTTTGTAATTGTGTATTTATTTAAACAAAAAAGCCCTGAGGAATCTGTTAAGTCACACATCAGTGAATGGCACATAATACAGAATTCACTGCTCCTATTCACCAAGCATGCAATGCAATATTTATACCACAGATGTTTTCAAATGTAGTTTTATTCCAGTGACTATTTGCAGTCTATACATACATTTAAAAACAACATTATGTGAACATATCACAGACCAGGACCTAAAAAATCTTTAGTATATACTCCTTTATAAAAGGTTTTGACACAATGGAAAAGTCAGTCCAGAAAAATGCATGTTACCAGGTTTCTTGATAAACAAAATACTGTGAAGCCCCGTAACCTGCATTAGCACAAGTATCCATGGCAATGGATCTTTCTTCTAAATCCTTGTTTCAAATAAACAGGTTTAAATTTTGTTCAGTAAACAAGTTCTACCACAACACTGTCCATTTAATTTTGTGCTTTCCAAAAGGCAAGCATACTACAGAAATAAAATTCCCTACCCAATACGAGAGAGAAATGCAGTAAACACGTATTTGTTTCCCATTCCAGCAGAGGAATCCAAGTTCCTTGAAATTCTTATTATGTCTAAATCCAAAATGCCCTTATACCTTCTTCTTCTTTGCCTGTTCTCCAGACTCTACTTTCCGTTTCTTAGCAGAGGCTGGTTCATCGTCTTTTTCACCATCTTTAAATAAAAGAAAGAGTTAATCAAAGTCAGCAAAGCCAGTTTTTTGTCTCAAACACCATCCTGTCTCAGAACAACTGACCTAAGCACATCTGAGATGGCTGGAAAAAAGATACTGTGGCATTAACTGACAACATCCTCATTTTTAGAATGCAGACAATATGTGGACAAAACAGGAATGGTTACTTCTTACTACTACCACAAACCACTGCAGGTAACTAAAAAGAGGCTTTATGCTACTGTACAGTACCTGTTCTAAAAAAAAAAAAATTATTTTACTAGCTAACAGAAAAAGCTACAAAACGACATTTTTGAAGCAGGAAATAATATCAAGATCAATTAACCTTTAACCTTCTTCCTTTGGATGAAGGCTAAGAGAAATGCATGGACAGGGAAACATATAGAACACATAGAGCAGGACATAAAAACTGCTACTGGGAAAGAACACCCAGACCCGAAAAACACACAAGACAGCAAAAAATCCTTCTTTTAGAAAAGCTTTGTTGACAACTTTACCAATGAATGAAAACATTATTGTGCGTTCTGAAAGCCCAGAATTTCTTCTTCTGGTTCTGTTCTCTTGGTTGTTGCTGGCTATTCTCTTTCTCCAGCAATTAAAAAAAAATTCCTCCTACCTATGAAATATTTCTTTACTTCCTAAATTACCATTACAGCTTGTACCATCATAGAAAGTGAAGAGGATAGTAAATATTTTCTTCAGTAATCTGTGCCATGGACATCCTATTTGATTCCTCTTTTGGATCCCAAGTTTTGCAAAAGTTATAAAAATAATCCGACATACAACTAAGGCCAACACAGCAGCACCTGAAGCTCTCACACCACCTTCTGTTTCAGCAGCACCATAACTGAACCTGTTGGTTTGACAGAGCTACAGTGCTACAGCTCTAATGCTTCCCTGCTAATGACAGTGGGGGAGAGGAGCAAAGAGACTGCTCGAGGGTCTGTGCTGATTCCAGGAAAGCCAAAACACCGGCCCCGCAGCCCACCCATCCCTGCAGCCAGAGCGCTGTGCCCTGGGCCAGCAGTGATTGCAGGAGAAGCCAGCAGAGCTCCCTCCGGCCCCAGAGCCCGCCGAGGAGCCGCCCAGCCGGGCACAGCCGGCACCGGGCACAGCCGGCACCGGGCACAGCCGGCACCGGGCACAGCCGGCACCGGGCACAGCCGGCACCGGGCACAGCCGGCACCGGGCACAGCCGGCACCGGGCACAGCCG